>JANAVB010038745.1:0-20794 GCA_029216955.1 Iris pallida | reverse complement strand
TGAATGAAGAGATATGGAGAAAATCTCAAGACACTTCTCCACATCCCATTTAGAGATGATTGGATCATAGAGCCAATGCAGAAGTAAAGCAAAAAATTCGGACGGTAGCAGAGACACAAGTCCAAGAGTATGTACTTAGACTCCGAAGGTTACCATTGTGGCCAGAATAACCATATCAAGCGAATTGTTTCGCTTGTTAGAGGAGATAAGGATGACAAGAAAAAGCAGGTGAGAACACAACAACGGTCGTCTTAGCATATTAAGGCGGCATCATCATTTATGGGTGATGAGGTGATCACCAACTCGCATGTGATGACAATTCTTGGCTGGTGGACTCAGAAGCTTTTCGCATGTATCTCACAACATAACATTGTTTGCTACATACACAACATAACATTGTGAGAGTGTGAAGATGGGCAACAAAAATCAAAGGCGGTAAAGGTAGGGGTAGCTATTGGAGATAAGCATTTGAAGACAAATATGGGAGCAATTCTTGTGCTCAAAGGTATTCGTCCCTGATCTCTCTTTCAACTTGGTGTCGGTTGGAAGGTTGAATTATGGGGGATTCTTCAATCTTATTGGAAACTATCAGTATAAGCTTTCCAGAGGTTCATTGTTGATTGCCAGAGGAAGCAAGAAGTCCGGTCTTTACTACATGAAAGGGAGCACAGGGGGCACAGGAGGTGAACGCAGTTAGTGATGTACCTACTAAGTTGTGGCACAAACGACTTAGCCATATCGGCGAGAAAAGAATGAGCTACTTGTTGAACATGAAAGTGATTCAGAGACTACTAAAGTCTACAAAATTGGAGAGGTGCACGCACTACATGGCTGGAAAACAAAATATGGTGTCTTTCCAAGGTCACATCTTCAAAGAAGCCGGTGTTGCTCATGTTCATTCACTCGGACTATGTGGTATGATGAGAGTAGAATCAATTGATGGTGCTTCTTATTTTGTAACTTTTATATATGATTGTTCCAGGAATGTTTTGGTTTATGCTATAAAGACCAAGGATTATGTGTTGTTTACTTTCAAGGAGTTTCATGACTCCGCTGAAAGGAGACGGGCAAGGAGTTAAAATATGTTCGATCCGACAATGACGGCGAATACATTAGCCCCTTTGATGTGTATTACAAAGAACAATAGATACAACACCAGATGACTCCGCCAAAGACGCCTCATCTTAATGGCGTAACGGAGCGTACAAACATGACACTGATGGAGAGGTCACGTTGTTTGCTCTCAGAGACAAACTTACCGGACAGTTATTGGGGTGAGAATCTCAACAATATTGCGACGTAGGCTGGACTTGGCCACGTATTCGTATAAAAAAAGTGTGAACGGGTCGCGACACTCACTAATCCTACGATCATAGCAGAAATAATGCATGGTCTCTGTTGTTCCCCGGTGACGGGACCATATAGGCCACGACAACGGGGACTAGGATTTTTGTGGCTCGCGTGTCCTTTCCATTCAGCAGGAAGTGGGATGACGTGGCCCGTTTGTCGCGGACTGATGTCTGTCATGGATAAGCCACGATTTATTGAACAAGTGGACATGTCCGCAACTGTGGGTCATTGTGGTGGTTGTGTTTGTTTATGCCTTTGACTTTGAGAGTGCAGATGTATTGTTTCCAACGATCTTGTATCACTCAAATCTACACGATGGTATGGACAAAAAAATTATTTCATAACAATTGACTTTTTGGTCAACTATTTTCCCCGTTCGTGTTCCATGGACCCACATATTTCAAACTTGGTCTTTTTGAACTTTAGATGTTTTACTACCAAAATAAGTCATATCAGCGACGTATTTAGCGACTCCAAGAAAGTACGTCGCTAATTTTTGGGGGTTTAGCGACGTTTGTATAAGACCTCGCTTTTTGTCGCCAACAGCGACTAATAGCGACGTCTAGCGGCTACAATTTGTTAAATGGGAACCTGCGTCGCAAGTTCGTCGGTACCCGTCGCTGATATAGCGACGTGTAGCGACGCATTTTAAGCAGCATCGCCGTTTATTAAATATCAGCGACGTTTAGCGACGTCCTATAAGGACGTCGCTAATCGTTTCATATAGCCAGCGAGGGTTTTCCTTCCGATCATTCACAAATTTTTCCCCCAATTTTTGGCGCGCTCCTCCTCCGCGACGCTCCTCCGGCGATTTCCCTCCTCCGGCCTCCTCCTCCGCGGCGCTCCTCCGGCGACCTCCCTCCTCCGGCCTCCTTCTCCTCCTCCTCCTTCCTCAGGTAGCTCCTCCTTCTCCTCCTCCTCCTTCCTCAGGTAGCTCCTCCCCAGTTTCTCCTCGTCTTCTAGCTCTCTCTCGCTTCTAGTTCGTGTCCACGAGAGCGTGGACTCGCTGCGGGGGACACGAGACTGACAGTGGACTCGCTGCGGGGGACACGAGAGCGTGGACTCGCTTCTAGTTCGTGTGACACATATTTTGTTGGTTTGGACACGTTGTGTCCCACTGTGTGGACACGAGACTCACAGTGTGACACCTATATACTGATACTGGGAGTTTTTTTTGGGCATATCAACTGTCAATTTGATGTTTTGCTTGGATTCGAATTCTAATTTAGGGTTCGAGCCCTATTTACTGATACTGGGAGTTTTTTTAGGCATTTTCAGGATTTTGAAATGATGAATAAATTGACTAATAATTATTATCGAGCCCTATAAAATTTCAGCTATGTCACGAAGGATGGATACTAATCCTGTGAATGAGTTTTCTCCTGAGTATTCTCGGCAGTTGAGTATGATTTAGCTCACTGACATTACTGAAATATGGAATGATTAGTGTAGGGTATGTTGGTCAGGTTTTGGCAGAGTTGGGATATGATAGTATGCATGTTATAATTAACAAGAAATGCTGTTGACAACAAATGTTGCACGACAGGTTACTTGAGTAACCTGGAACGTTTTACCTACTGAAACAAATGGTTTGGGCAAGGGTGTGTATAGGTTTGTCATCAGATGGTATGGGATTTTGCCTGCCAAGCTCTGAACAGATGTCCAGGCTGCCTGCTTAGTTGAAAGTCTCAATTAGACTTTCTGTTCAGTACCCTTTGACTGAATTAAGTTGACCTGAATACCATATTTTAAATCCAAAATCTACGGTACGACATGGTGATCAGGACATAGTCCCTGCAGCCATTCGACTGCGAGGCAGAAACTATGTAGCCGTAGATAAAGTTGACTGTCCTCCGACCCTCATCCCTCGGCAATGATGATACGACAACCTATCACTATATCTTATATAGTAGTAGATGATGTCTTAGTATTATATTATGTGAGTTCATCTTGATTCTGTTACATTCTTCAGTTACTAGATACGATAAGAACATATACTACACCATATGTACAGAACATAGATGATTCACACTAATGTATGCTAGAATGAATCTTGGGTTGTGTTCTGAGCCATCCGTTCTCACACCTGGCAAAAAATCAAATTTTTTGTACTTTATCTGCTTTAGGAAATGTACTCAAATTACATGATGGTTCCTTTAGTTAGCTTGCTTATGTTATAATTATATTATTTGTGAATATCTATCTTACCAGATGGCACCCATGAACCAAGGAGCGGCACGTCGTTTGAGGGAAACAGTGAATGCTGAGGTGGCTCCTCCTACAGTTAAGGAGGAAGTGGCATCGGTTGCTAGTGAGACCGGGAGTTCTATTCATCCAGCATCGGTAGCTAGTGAGACCGGGAGTTCTATTCATGCAACACTTGCAAGGGACGACATCTCTCCTCACGCCAAAGATCTCGCTTTTTCGAGGTGGTTGCGTGATCGTATCACTGAGCGTTTGCGTGAGCTGCGTGATTCTCATTAGCTATTAGTACTTATTTGTATTGGACTATTTGTATTAGGTTATTTTTATATTAGACTATTTGTATTGGACTACATATATGAATTAGTACTGTGTCAATCTCTCATCCCTTGGCAATGATGATACGACAACCAACCAGAGAGGATACTCTGAGAGATCCATCTGAGTAGGACGTATACTCTGAGAGATCACCTTTACAAGTATGATATCAGTAGTGGGATTGAGTGTGTACGTCCTACTCAAATAGGTCTCTCACCGTTACTATTTTTTTCTGACAGCATGGTGAATGTGCTCCGTCAAGAGATTCTTGCTCCGAGCCAAAATTTTGCCCCGGAGCTCAAGTGGACATCCTTGGTGTAGAGCTCGAGTGAGAGGTTCCTGACAGCATGGTGGTCTCCTTTGTCAAAGTATCCGTGCTCATCACACATTGGTTGTGGGACGAGCACGGATACTTTAACAAAGGAGACCACCATGCTGTCAGGAACCTCTCACTCGAGCTCTACACGAAGGATGTCCACTTGAGCTCCGGGGCAAAATTTTGGCTCGGAGCAAGAATCCGTTGACGGAGCACATCCACCATGCTGTCAGAAAAAATAGTAACGATGAGACCTATCTGAGTAGGACGTACACACTCAATCCCACTACTGATATCATACTTGTAAAGGTGATCTCTCAGAGTATACGTCCTACTCAGATGGATCTCTCAGAGTATCCTCTCCGGTTGGGTTGTGTTCTGAGCCATCCGTTTTCACACTTAAAATACATATGAATTAGAACTGTGTTTTGTATTTTCGGCGAACCCAGGAATTTGATTCTGTATTTTGTATTTTGGTTTCTGTATTTTGGCTCCAGCTCCATTTGCATTAATCTACGATACGACATGGTCCCTGCAGCCATTCGACTGGCGAGGCAGAAACTATGTAGCCGTAGATAAAGTTGACTGTCCTCCGACCCTCATCCCTCGGCAATGATGATACGACAACCTATCACTATATCTTATATAGTAGTAGATGACGTTTTAGTATTACATTATGTGAGTTCATCTTGATTCTGTTATATCCTTCAGATACTAGATACGATAAGAACATATACTACACCATATGTACAGAACATAGATGATTCACACTAATGTATGCTAGAATGAATTTTGGGTTGTGTTCTGAGCCATCCTTCATCTGCCCCCTTCCCTGTCCCTCTCGTTATGTCGCGAACCTCTTCCTCTATGCCATCAAAATCAGAATCCTCGACTCTCTTTCGCTTCTTGGATATTGACCCAGCTTCTAATCTCTCATTTCCCTCCGGGTCCACTCTACTTCTAATCTCTTCCTCTTTTATACACGGATCTACAGAATCAATGCCATCCAAGGAAGGCAAAACTGAATCAGCATTGTCTTCCGAATCGTCCTCATCAAGGCATAACGGGCTGCTCAGCGTGCCCAGCTTCTTCAACTTCTCGCTGGCTGCAGAGTCGAAATGGAAATGAGTCCTCTTTGCCGGCCCGGAGCTCTGACTCGCACTCGTCGCCTCGCCACCGGTTTTCTCTCCTCCTCTGACGCGGGTCATAAGAAAAGAAATTTCGTACCTCTTCTTCACATAAACATCATTGCCGCCTTGTACTCGAGCCTCCTCGTCTGTGACACTATCCAAATTCTCGGTGCCTACATTGTCACTCGAATTTCCCCTTCGACTCGTATCGTCCTCTTCTTCGCCTGTCTTTTCGCTCCCTGTCTTGCAATCATCTGCTATCACCGCCGTCTCATTCGACTCCTCCGATGACTCCGAGGAGGAGGAAGACTCGGAGAAGGAGTCGAATGAGTCGGCGGTGATAGCAGATGATTGCAAGACAGTGAGCGAAAAGATAGACGAATAAGAGGACGATACGAGTCGAAGGGAAGATTCGAGTGACAATGTAGGCACTGAGAAGTTGGATAGTGTCACAGACGAGGAGGCTCGAGTACAAGGCGGCAATGATGTTTATGTGAAGAAGAGGTACGAAATTTCTTTTCTTATGACCCGCGTCAGAGGAGGAGAGAAAACAGGTAGCGAGGCGACGAGTGCGAGTCAGAGCTCCGGGCCGGCAAAGAGGACCCGTTCCCATTTCGACTCTGCAGCCAGCGAGAAGTTGAAGAAGCTGGGCATGCTGAGCAGCCCGTTATGCCTTGATGAGGACGATCCGGAAGACAATGCTGATTCAGTTTTGCCTTCCTTGGATGGCATTGATTCTGTAGAGCCGGGGGAAGTGGCTCCTCCTCGGCAATGATGATACGACAACCTATCACTATATGTTATATAGTAGTAGATGACGTTTTAGTATTACATTATGTGAGTTCATCTTGATTCTGTTACATTCTTCAGATACTACATACTAGATTCGATAAGAACATATACTACACCATATGTACAGAACATAGATGATTCACACTAATGTATGCTAGAATGAATTTTGGGTTGTGTTCTGAGCCATCCGTTCTGATTCAGCATCTTCCTTCTCCTCTCCTCTACCATGGCTCTGGACCCATCTGCTCCTTCCTACTTCCCTTTTTCTTATTTGACTCTCTCAGACACATATGATATCTACCTCAAGTGTAGAGTCGGGGGAGAAGAAGTGGGCAGGAAGAGGGGGGGGGAAGCAGCACAGCCGGCGGCATGACCCGGAGGAAGTACAAATGTTTTTTTCAAATCCGTAGGAGAACTATAAGGATATATCTTTTCACAATATGTCATCTTGTCAAAGACCCTTAATGTGAATATCATGTTACCGCGGTGTCGGAAGACTAACATGTCATAATTTTCTAAGCCGTGTGTTTTGACATAATCCTCCCAACTCTTTCCTCCTATGTAGTAATCTTGCATTATTACATAGAACTGAAATCCGGTTGGAGGATTATGTCAAAACACACGGCTTAGAAAATTATGACATGTTAGTCTTCCGATACCGCGGTAACATGGTTGTCACATTAAGGGTCTTTGACAAGGTGATATGTTGTGAAAAGATATATCCTTATAGTTCTCCTACGTATGTTGAAAAAAACCTCTGTACTTCCTCCGGGTCATGCCGACGGCTGTACTGCTTCTCCCTCCTCTTCCTGCCCACTTCTTCTCCCCCGACTCTACACTTGAGCTGGATATCATATGTGGCTGAGAGAGTCAAATAAGAAGAAGGGAAGTAGGGAGGAGCAGATGGGTTCAGAGTCATGGTGGAGGAGAGGAGAAGAAAAATGCTTGATCAGAACTTGAGGTGGAAAAGTTGTGACGTTGATAGCGTGAGAGAGGGAGAGGGTGGAAAAGTTCTTCTCCCCCGACTCTACACTTGAGGTGGATATCATATTTGGTTTCTGTATTTTGCTCCAGCTCCATTTGCATTAATCTACGGTACGACATGGTGATCAGGACATAGTCCCTGCAGCCATTCGACTGGCGAGGCAGAAACTATGTAGCTGTAGATAAAGTTGACTGTCCTCCAACCCTCATCCCTCGCCAATGATGATACGACAACCTATCACTATATCTTATATAGTAGTAGATGATGCCTTAGTATTACATTATGTGAGTTCATCTTGATTCTCTTACATTCTTCAGATACTAGATACGATAAGAACATATACTACACCATATGTACAGAACATAGATGATTCACACTAATGTATGCTAGAATCAATCTTGGGTTGTGTTCTGAGCCATTCGTTCCCATACTTGGCAATTAAGTTGTGGACCATTATGTTTGACATTGTTGTTACAAATTTTCATATATTGTGTTGATTGATGAGATTGTGTTTCAAACGTGTTCGTGATTGTGTGTATTTGTGTTGTTTGATACTGTGTTCGTGATACACACCGTTGTTGTTGTAACAAATGGTGTAGGGGATGCTGCAAATGCTGCAGGGGATGCTGCAAATGCTGTATTTTTTTAATTTTTTTCAATATTAGCGACGTTCAGCGACGCTCAGCGACGTTCAGCGACGAAAATAACTTCGCTAAGTACCCCAACGTCGCTAACTGTGATGAAAACCGTCGCTGATCGTCACTAAACGTCGATATGAACGACGTCGCTATATGTCGGTACTGTAGCGACGTAGAAAAGTCGCAGAACGTCGCCATATGGCTCTCAAGCCAGGTCAGCATCGATGCATGTAAAGTCGCACAACGTCGCTAGGATACGTCGGTAAATGATGACGTTTTACGTCGCTGGTAGTCGCTGAATTAGCGACGTGTCCGCGTCGCTAAGGCTCGTCGCAATAGCGACATATTGCGACGTTTTCTTCTTTAGCGACTAGCTTAATCGCGACTACGTGCAAACGTCGCTAAATACGTCGCTAATCGAAATTAGCGACGTATTTTCCCTATTTAGCGACGTCTTGAGGCGTCGCTGATTTGACATATTTTAGTAGTGTTTTAGATGTTCAATTCATACCTAAGTATTTCAGTCTAGGTTGGACCCAATTGACCCCTAGTTGATTGATAACTTGCTAAGTAACTCGACCTAAATAAGTTACTTCTTCATCATAAACCCTAATATTAGGGTTCTCATGCAAGGTATTGTGATCTTATGAAATCAATACACAAATCAATCAACAATCAATCTAGAAGCAAGAGAACCGGGCACTAGGGCTCTGATGTCATATATAGATCATAGGTATCATCGATCTACAAATAATGAATTATAGAGAAAGCAATGAATTACCTTAAGAGATTCATATTGGTTCACAGGACGTTCTATGCCTTCTAGATCTACCAATGGTGGAATAGAACTAATCGAGTGTTCTCCGCGTATACACTCAGGAAGGAACCCCCTCTTCTGGTACTTGGAGAGGAGTGAGCTTGAGGAATCAGAAAACCTTATGAAAGTTTACCGAAGAGTAGGTTAGGTTTTCATGTGGAGCAGCCTCCATATATATAGGCCTTAGTCGAGGGCATACTAGGAAAACCACACATGGGAACACCTAAATTACTCAAGCCTTGGGTGCAACTACACATGGGCACACCACCCTTGGACCGACCCACCAAGGGTCAACCCTGATACTAATCCAGTCTAGCTTGGTCTAGACTGGTCGGGTTCGGTCTAATGCCAAAAGAGCTAAAAAAAGAAGAAGGTTACTTGAGGTTCTCCAAAATATATATTTCGTCCGAGCAGAAACAATAGGATAAATCAAAAGAGAGATGGAACTGAATCGATCTTGAACCACACATTACTTAACTTGGACACCAGAAACTAACATAAACATGGGTCCAATAACATGAAATTTATAATTTTGACACTTCAAAACGAACATTTATAAATACCAACTAGCTCAATTGCATCAAGCATTCTATAGAATATTAGGGACCTTTCTTGAGCAAATTATAGGAAAGTTATTAATTGCTATACCCTTCTTGAGCAAACTTATAGTATGTTGGTTGCACATTTCAAAGGGAAAAGTAACTACTAGATATAAGTGAAAATCCTTACCAGTGAAGAGGGGTCCTTCCAATATTATCAGGCAAGTTGACATTTCCATTATACTTTGTAATAATATGCCTCACTAATCTTGTATTCCCCCATTTTACTGCAGTATGGACTGCCTGATGTAAGAGTACCCATCAATCAAGCCATTATTAGTGAAACACAATCACACTATGTAAGCAGTTTAAAATAATAGGGAAAGGAAGGGAATTTGAACATAACATCCAGTAAAGAGGCAATAGCATATATTATTAGTTTGAGAAGCCAAACTTTGAATATAACACTCAATAAATTGGACAAATTTATGCACAATATAATTGTTCAAGAAGGGAACGTGTTAGAACGCTTAAATGTTCTAAAGGACGATTGCGTATCATGTATACAAAGATAATGATACAAAGATCCACCCGAAAAAAATCCCTAGCAAAATTTAACAACTCAAACCATGTATCCAATACATCTAAAGCCCATTTTTTTAACCATTAGCATACCTAACCTTTAGTGATAAATTTAAATTTTTACTGTGTTCTTGTTGCATTTCTCCACTGAGGATCCCTCTCTGCCTAAAGATATTGGATCCTCCCCTGGATAGGCCTTCAAAAGTTGTTCAATTGCACTTAAAATGGTTAGTTTTACCAAAAGCTGCACAAAGAACTGAAAGAGTTAGAAAAGTTCAAGCAAAAAAAACACACGTCCCTCTCTGCCTAAAGACATTGGATCCTCCCCTGGATATGCCTTCACAAGTTATTCAATTGCACTTAAATTGGTTAGATTAATTCTTATCAAACATTATCTCCGTTCAAACCCTATTCAACCCCCACCTTCCCCCCCCCCCCCCCCCCCCACCCCCGCATTAGTTGATAATTGGATTACAATTTTACCAAAAGTTACACAAAGAACTGAAAGAGTTAGAAAAGTTGAAGAAAAAAAAAACACACGTTAAAATACAATCGCAATAGAAAAGACTAATAAAATAGTACCCTATACTTCTGGATTTTGTAGACCAATGTTTTAAAAGGCACAAGGCGTAATGTCCCGTTCAGTTCAACCGGAGGAATCGAAATGCAACGGCATTTGGACTTAGTCATGCAAGGGCTTGCTCGAAGTCTCGCTCGGTCGAGGCAACTTCTCGCTCAGGTGGGTGGCTTCGGTGAACTTGCCTCAGCTTGGCCTTCACATTAATAAAAAGAAGTTTTCATTGCACTGAATAGGCTTGATAATAAAAGAGATGAATCGACATAGCTAAGGAAATAATCCCATGGTCTTGAGTCGGTGATATAGAACTTAAAATGGTTAAGTTGTTGCTTAAAAATCACTCCACGATGGTTTTCAAAGTTAGCACTGGGTCTTTCGACCGCACGATTGAGATATGCAAAGTTATGACACGGACTATCGAAGTCATAGCAGGTACGTCCCCACGATCCCACTGCTTTGCATAGCAAATACATCCCACGTCTCACTGTCGGTCTTATGGAAGATGGCACGGTTATGGCACTCAAAGAACACGATTGTTCAAGTTGAGCACGTGTGCGATCTCACGGCTGGGTATAGCCATACGTTCCTACGGTCTTAAGGCTCGTCATATAGAATATGACTTGGACGACAGTGTTGCACGGAACATAGTTGGGTTAAGGCACGGTATACAGCTGATTCAAGTAATATGTCTCACGATTTCACAGTTAGAGTATGCCACGGTCTATGTCATGGATTGAACACGTCTTGTTCAAGTTAAGTAGAAAGGCTATGCAGTAGCCGTTTTCTGGGTTTCAAAGATGGAAAATTCATGCGACCGATAGTCGACGAGGCAATCCCTGACTTGGGATTGCCATTGAGTATGGAAAGAAAAGATAAAGGAACAAAGGTTTGAGTAGTATCATCAGTAGGCTTTACATTTACGTTTAGTCTAGATGTCATCGTAGTTGCATGGTCATGGACAACTTGTGCACAAGACGCAGTCTTCAACGAATGAATCGCCGGAGCACCGGAATCATGTCGGCCTAGGAGGAAACAAGATGGCAAAGCATGATGTTGGATGTATCGCATAGGAGAATTGGTGCTTCCATGGGCTAACTACCCGCACTGGATGATCGCCATATATCCTAAGCGTACCGTATAGGAGATTCGAGGCTTCCATGTGCTAGCTCCCGTACTGGATGATCGTCATCCATCCTAAGCCACGTCCAAGATGGCTTGACATTGCCAGTGACCTTCCATATAGATGAGTCGGTGTGCTGAGCGGCAACCTGTCACGCCTTGATTCCAAAGAATCGATAGTCGTCCCCTGAACGTGATGTCGTACGAGCCTAGGTTGCGCTCACACAAGGCATTTTCATAAGGTTATCCGAAACACAACAGCGAGAGAGTGCGCAGACTAAATTGAACACATTGAACAAAAGAAACTTGAGCATTATTGATAATGAACATCAAATTATAGACTCAATACAAAGGCGTCGCGCGGGCTTACAAACTTCCTTACAAAATGAACGTCGATGAGATAGCCGTTCCATACATCACACCCCTTTTATACATACAAAATGTGCAAACACCTTGAATAGGGGAGAGTTGAGACATCTTTGCTTGGAGAGTTGCGGAGCCTTCAAAAGAGATTGAGTTAAGGCTTCGCGCGTACGGATGAAGCTTCAAAACACACGAGCGCTGCCTTCAGTCACGGGACACGCTCCTCCTGATTTATAGCACCAATAGAGAGCGCAGATCAGTACAATCAACGTATGCTGGCGAGTGGCTAATTATTTCCTTGCTCTCATTTAGTTCAAGAATTTAGATGAAACATGCAACATGTTTTAGTGATCTTTCTAGCCATCCTAGTCAGTTTCATGTAAGCAGTTTGACGAAACATAAACAAGGAGATATTATGCTAGAACTTACCCACGACAGAGCGTGCTGTGCAACATAAAGCTTACCATGTTCTTCCCTGTCATATTGCATAACATAAGTTTAACCTGTGCATATTTGTGGAGGTCATTGGCATGAAAACCATCCTGGACATAGCTTGGTTTAGACGGTGCACGTTCAACATGGGTAGCGAGCCCCGTTGAAGGAGCACCGAATACCCGCGGTACAGTCCAGCATAGCTATCGTATTTCTTCCTAGGCTGGATCGGTCCCGTGGCCCCGGGATACCGTCCGAAGAAATAATCGCCCTTGTATACAAGTTGTCCAATGACCGTGCTAAGTTAACAAGTTATTCAAGGCACGTTTTATGGTATCGTTGCGACAATTATATAATCGATTCATTTCTTTGATTTTCCAGATCATGAAATAATTCTCTTTTTTCTAGAACCTTATATTCTCTTTTTGGTGTGAAACTTATATTTTCAGAGTAATTCACTCTAAATTGATACAGTCATCGCGAGTACTTGATTTGAATCAGAGGGTCGAGGTGAAGGAGGTCAGCCACTCACCTTAATCTTTGCTTCAGGCGAGGGACTGGTTGGCTATGCTTAGACGTCGCCTGCGATCACCAGCAATCACATAAGCAATTGATTTAGAACACAGTTATTCAAGAAATTCGATACAAGTGCGAAGTTCGAAACGCAAGCCATGAAAACCATCGAAAATATTCACGAAAATGCATTCACAAAAACCAAAGCCAAAGCTAAAGCAAGTGTGGCATGAAAAGCAGAGCAATGAGAGGTCTCCCCCGACTCACCCGCAAAGCCAATCCTCGAGGCGCAACCCGCTGAATATGGGACTTGATTCCGAAGAAGCCTTTCCATAACGAGAAAATGATCTAAATTCAATTGTTTCCGTTCGACCGATTCGATCGATCCCACCGATCGGTTCCGTCTCAATCGATAGGATACAATATTCCTTTCTCGCGCATCCCGTAGACGGAGAACGGGACACGATGTGGGAACGAGGCACTACACCATAACCAACTAAAAAAAGTTTCGTCCTTGAAACTTAAGAAAAGAACATACCGCTAGGAAAATAAGAAGGAAAATTTTCTCTCATTTCAGACTCAAGCTCCCAAGTCGACTCTTCGACCGTATGGTTCTTCCAGAGCACGCGAACGAGAGGGATGGCACGGTTTCGAAGCAGCTTATCCTTGTGCTCCAAAATTTGCATGGGCTACTTCAACATATAATAAGTCCGCCTGCTAGATTCAGTTGACAAAAATCTACCACATGGCTTAGATCGTGCACGTACTTCCGCAACTGAGAGACGTAGAAGACATCGTGCACATCTGACAATGCTGACGACAACACAATCAGGTAAGCTACTAGGACGACTTGCTTCAATATCTCGAAAGGACCGACAAATCTTGGACTCAACTTTCCTTTAGCTCCAAATCTCATGACTCTACGCATAGGCGTGACTTTCAGAAACACGTAATCGTCCTCCAGGAATTCAAGGGGTCATCGGTGAGTGTCGGCGTAGCTCTTCTGCCGACTTTGTGTTATCTTCAGTCTCTCTCTTATCAACTTTTTGTACAGTTTGCTCCACCAGTTCCAGGCCAAGTATCGGCTGTTCCCCGACTTCATTCCGACAAATCGGTGATCTGCATTTTCGGCCGTACAAAGCTTCATACGACTGCCATTTGGATGCTGGACAGGTAACTATTATATATGCAAATTCGGCCAACAGTAGGTGAACTTCCCAGCTTGACTTCAAGTCGATCGCACAGCCGTAACATGTCCTCGAGAATCTGATTCACCCGCTCTGTTTGGCCATCGGTCTGAGGATGATATGCTGAGCTAAACTTCAACTTGGTCCCCATTGCTGACTGAAGACTGCACCAGAAGCGTGACACGAATCGCCCATCCCGATCTGAGACAATTGATACTGGAATCCCGTGCAGCCGAACTATTTCATCAAGATAGATCTGACCAAGATGATCGACGCTCCAAGTAACTTTAACAGCAATGAAGTGCACTGACTTAGTCGATCGACGTATGACCCAGACGGCATCGTTCCCCTGCGGCATTTTCGGCAGGCCAACAACAAAGTCCATAGTGATGTGATCACATTTCCATTCTGGAATGGCAAGGTTCTGCATCTCCCAGCCCGGTCGTTGGTGCTCAGCTTTTACCTGCTGACAGGCCATACATTGAGACATGAAGAGTGCAACATCTCTCTTCATGTCGTGCCACCAAAAGACAATGCTGGAAGTCCTTATACATCTCGGTGCTGCCAGAATACAGGAAATATTTTGCATAATGCGCTTTCGGACATTATCTCCTTTCTAAGTTCTGGATTATCCGGAACACATAGTCTGCCCTTCACTCGCAACGTTTCCGACTCGTCCTGTGCAAAGTCAGACGTCTTCCCTGTCGATATCAGCTTCCGCATCTTCTCCAGGTATGGATCATCCTTCTGAGCAGACTTGATCTTTTCCAATAGGTTCGGCTCTAGCCGCAGTGGTGCTAGCTGCACGTCCACGAATCGAATACGGATTTCTATGCCCATTCCCTCCAAGTCACGCAGCACTCAACTGTTGATGGAGAGTAAAGCTATGTATTTCCGACTCAGCGCATCCACCACAACATTTTTCTTGTCCGGCGTATAGTCGATCGACAAGTCGTAGTCTTTAATCAGTTCGAGCTATCGCCTCTGCCGCAAATTCAGTTCTTTCTGGGTGAAGAGATACTTGAGGCTCTTGTGGTCCGTATAAATCCTGCACGCCACGCCATAAAGATAGTGGTACCACAGCTTCAATGCGAAAACAATTACCGCTAATTCTAGGTCATGAGTGGGACTAGTTCTTCTCATGCGACTTTAGCTGTCTGGATGCAAAAGATATCACCTTGTCCTGTTGCATAAGCACACACTCCAAATCCTGGCCAGAATGCATCGCTGAAGATTTGAAATCCGTCAGTCCCTTCAGGAAGAGCAAGTATCGAGGCCGAAACGAGTCGTTGTTTTAGCTCCTGGAAAGAAGTTTCACAGTCGTCTAATCACGCGAACGTGATTTCTTTTTGGGTGAGGCGAGTCAACGGCGATGCAATTTTCGCGAAGTCTTTCACGAAGCGTCTATAGTATCCCGCCAAGCCGAGGAAGCTTCAAATTTCGCTGACTAATGCGGACTATTTCCAATCAACAACTGCTTTGACTTTCTTTGGATCAACCAAAATGCCTCCAGCGGAGATGATATGCCCAAGGAATGACACGTTCGGCCAGAACTCACATTTGCTCTTCGCAAACAACTAATTCTCTCGAAGGATCTGGAGTACGATCCACAGATGTTCTGCGTGTTGCCCTCGATCCTTCGAGTAGACGAGAATGTCGTCTATGAAGACTACAACAAATTTATCAAGGAAGGGATGGAACAACCGATTCATTAGATCTATGAAGGCGGCAGGAGCGTTTGACAGGCCGAATGGCATTACCAAGAACTCATAGTAGCCGTAACGAGTGCGGAAGGCAGACTTCTGCACGTCCTTCGGCTTGACATTGAGTTGATGATAACTCAATCGAAGATCAATCTTCGAAAACACCGTGGCACCTTGGAGCTGATCGAACAAATCGTCGATGGGGGGCAGGGGGTATTTGTTCCAGACGGTAGCTTTATTCAATTCTCGGCAGTCGATGCAGAGCCGCATCGACCCATCTTTCTTCTTGACGAACAGTACTGGTACACCCATGGCGAGACGCTAGGACAAATGAATCCCTTGTCGAGCAACTCTTGCAACTGGACTTTGAGCTCCTTCAACTCTGCAGGGGCCACTCTGTACGGAGCCTTGAAAATCGGTCAAGTGTCAGGGGATGTGTTAATGCTGAACTCGACTTCTCGATCGAGGGGCCTGCCGGGTAGCTCGTCTGGGAATACGTCGAAGAATTCTGCCACAACGTCGGTCTGACCCGCGTTTGCACCATCCTGTCACATGTCCCGAACGGACGCCAAATAGTCTTCGCATCCGGAATGCAGCATCCTTCGACCAGAAATTGCTGAGATCATCATGCAGGTCGGTGATGCTTCAACACACGAGTAGCAAAATTAAGACACTCCAGATATGCGAAAGGTGACCGTCTTTCCTGCACAATCAATGGTGGCGTTGCAAGGCCCGAGCCAATCCATTTCCAAAATAATGTCGTAGTACTTAATGTCTAGAACTTATCGCATCAAGATAGACCTTTTTTCCTCATATACAGATGATTCCGTCTCTGCAGGCTAAGTTTGCAAGTAGTGACGTGTCTGGTATGTGAACGCTAAGATTAAGGCGTAACGATGTTACAGAAATTTTGTGCTCGACGGTAAAGTCCACCGATATAAAACTATACGTAGCACCTGAATCAAACAGTACACGAGCAGGTTTATTATTGAAAAGTAGTATACCTGTCACGACTGTATCAGAGGCGAACGCCTCATCACGAGTCATGGCATAGACGCGGCCCTGGGCATTAGGGACGACGGTATTGGCCACTTTTGCGACGTGGGTTGTTGGGCTCGAGGCGCTGGACCCTGATTCCCTGGACGATGTTGCTGCTGCTGAGGCGCCGTTGGGTTCGGTCTCTTGGCTCGACAATTTGAACTGAAGTATCCCCTTTTACCACAGTTCTAGCATCCTCCTTCAAGAACTTCGCAATCGACAGCTAGGTGTCCGAATCGGCGATATCTGCTACAGTAAGGTCCCGTGTTCCACCCTTGGTATCTGCCTTGGTGCCCATTGTTCGGATGCTTAGTCGCATTGTGTCCTCCTGCAAGGCTAGGTCGCTTATGATTGTATGTTTGCATAGTGCCAGGTAGCAGCTGGGGGATATTGGTGCTCAAGACGGAAAGCGTGATTCAGGGACTCGTCCATTGTCTTGTATTCCGAAACTAACACATGAGCAGAGATAGAGAGCCACAAACCCACTTCGTACCGCCGAGTGCGACTCTCTATTGTAGGCAAGAATGATCTAACAAATTTGGCCAGTTTATTGAATTCTGCTGCGTACTGTCGCTACCATTATATTCCCATGCTTCAGCTTGATACTATTCATCGAAAGCACATTGAAGTCCAGCGAGACAAGCTGGTCTTCAACGTGCTTTCGATGTTGTTTGTTCATGCACTGATTGGCCTCGGCCTATTGTTGTTGCGCTTCCAGCATGCGCATCATCCGTTCCATGGGTTCCATAGGGGCGTTTGAGGGTCCCGCCCCTGAGCTGCTCAAGCCGCTCGAAGCACTTTCTTCGTTCCCAGTCCGCAGCTTCTCGGACTTCTGAAATTAGGAGGCAACTCATATTAGTCTCAGAAAATATTACGGACTCACTGTATGGAACAATTCATCTCATCGACACGAGGTCAAAGGTTCGAGACTCAAATTGAAGGCCAAAGGACATAAAGCCGTGATCTGATATAATTATGTTACGCTATGATTCCGAAGAATCGATAGTTGTCTCCCGGACATGATGTCGTACGAGCCTAGTTAGCGCTCGTACAAGACATTTTCATAAGGTTATCTGAAACACAACAAGAGAGTGCCCAGAGTAAATTGAACACATTGAATAAAAGAAACTAGAGCTTTATTGATAATGAACATCATATTACAGACTCGATACAAAGGCGCCGCACGGGCTTACAAATTGACTCCCTTACAAAATGGACGTCGATGAAATAGTCGTTCCATACATCATACCCCTTTATACATACAAAATGTGCAGACACCTTGAATAGGGGAGAGTTGAGACATCTTTGCTTGGAGAGTTGCGGAGCCTTCAAAAGAGATTGGGTCAAGGCTTCGCGCGCACGGACGAAACTTCAAAACACACGAGCACTGCCTTCAGTCACGGGGCACGCTCCTTCTGATTTATAGGACATGTAGAAGGCGAGGATCAGTACAATCAACGTGTACTGGCGAGTGGCTAATTATTTCTGTGCTTTCATTTGGATCAAGAATTTAGATGAAACATACAAGGATGTATTACGCTGGAACTTCCCTACGGCAGAGCGTGCCGTGCAACATAAAGCTTACCATGTTCTTCCTTATCATACTGCATAACATAAGTTTAACCGGTGCATATTTGTGGAGGTCATTGGCATGAAAACCATTCTGGACATAGCTTGGTTTAGATGGTGCACGTTCAACGCGGGTAGCAAGCCCCGTTGAAGGAGCACCGAATACCCGCGGTACAATCCAGCATAGCTATTGTATTTCTTCCTAGGTCGGATCGATCTCATGGCCCGGATACCTGTCCGAAGAAACGATCGCCCGTGTATACAAGTTGTCCATGACCGTGCTAAGTTAACAAGTTATTCAAGGCACGTCTTATAGTATCATTGCACAATTATATAATCGATTTATTTCTTTGGTTTTGCAGATCATGAAATAATTCTCTTTTTCTTTCTAAAACCTTATCTTTTTTCTTTTTGGTGCGAAACTTATATTTTCATAGTAACTCACTCTAAATTGATACAGTTATCATGAGTTCTTGATTTGAACCAGAGGGGTCGAGGTGATGGAGGTCAGCCACTCGCCTTAGTCTTTGCTTCAGGCGAAAGACTGGTTGGCTGCGCTTCGACGTCGCCTACGCGATCACCTGCAATCGCATAAGCAACTGATTAGAATACTGTGTTATTCAAGGAATTTGATACGAATGCGAAGTTCGAAACGCAAGCCAAAGCTAAAGCAAGTGCGGCATGAAAAGCAGAGCCAAAGCTAAAGCCATCGAAAACATTTACGAAAACGTATTCACGAAAACCAAAGCCAAAGCTAAAGCAAGTGCGGCATGAAAAGCAGAGCAACGGAAGGTCTCTCACGACTCGACCGCAGAGCCAATCCTTGAGGCGCAACCTGCTGAATATAGGATTTGATTCCGAAGAAGCCTTTCCATAACGAAAAAATGATCTTGATTCAATAGTTCCTGTTTGACCGGTTCGATATATCCCGACCAATCGGTTTCGACCGAATTGATAGCATACAGTGTTCCTTTCTCGTGTACCCCGTGGACGGAGAACGGGGCAAGATATAGGGACGGGGCCCTACACAATTGCATGCACGGTGTTGGTTGAGTCACATGAAGTGTAAGCACGGCACGAGTGAGTCAAAGAAGTATGTGCAAGGTTTAGGACACAAATATAGAGCCTAAGATTTTGCTATAGCAAAGACACGTGCTTCGACACGAGGTGTGGCGTCGGTTGGTGAGTCGTTGACACAAAAGTTTTATAAGTTGGATTGAGTCGTTTCGAGTTTAAGTCAAAAATGGTCGTAAGACAGTTTGGTTAAGTCATGTTAAGTTGTAAGGCACGGCCTCGATATTGAAGCACAAACAGAGTTTATGGAACGACCAAGTTGTTTCGTCTCAAAGTATGAGCCAAAAGGCAAGCACGAGTCGATATGTTGATGTTGATGGTATGAGAATGGTCTAAGGCACAAGGATAAGTAAGTTATCAGTGCGAGACATGGTGATGGTCTAGAGACACAAAATAAGCCAGGAGTCTATGTCCTAAAATTGATCCTAAGGCAAGATTAGAAAGACAATCGAAGGATTATGCTGCACTAACTAAACGAACATGTTGGTTTTGTATGGGTGGGCGATGAGCTTATACCACCAGTACGGTTTTGTACTGACCATCCAACAATTTTTATGCACAGGTTACAGGTAATTGCTCGTCGAGGTGGAGCTCACTTGGACGCACTGAGGCATAGAGTTCCTTGACGTTCCTGAGGTGTGCGACCGCGTTGAAGACTTCACCTATACGGGACATAATATATGGACATCGTCTTTTGAAGCACCTACAAAATTGTAAGCCTTCGCTCAAGAGCGATTGTAACTGAGAGAAGAGAGAAAGCTGAGTGATTGTATCAGAGAGATTGTAATCTTACTTTCAATATCAATAAAGAGTATTATTTTGTACGTCTTGGTGTTATTCAACTTCTCTGCTTGGGACTTCTGTGCGACGATCCAGTCGCAAGTTGCTATAATCTGATCGTAATGGAATCCGCCTTACACGAGCTCAACCTAGGCTTGCGCAGCATCATGCCTTAGCAAGGACGATCAGGTTCTGCGATGCCGGGACGTAACATAATAGTATCAGAGCACGGCTTTACATACTTGGACTTTCGATTGAATTCTTTTAACTCTGATGGCTTCGTACTAAATGTTGTTTCCGCAATCGATGTTATTGCGCTCTCTTAATGTTCCTCGGGATGTTCCATACAATAAGTCTATATATTTTGTAAAATCTCACGAGAAAAATCCGATTAAACAAAAGATGGATTCACATAAGACGCGGTTGGCTAAGTCGCGCTGGACATATACACCAAAATTCGCGTCGATGTTAGCAAAGTTGTGTGCGAAATTCAAATTGTGTCGGACAAGAATGAGTTAGACTTGATTCATAAAAATATTGGGTAGTTGCGATAGAGTTGCTATCGAACGACGATATCGTCGATGCAATATAGACGGAACATGCTTGAAATTTAAGGATGGTTCGAATGGAGATTCAAAGTGATCGGTTGTGATTCGAATAATCATTTCGAGGATTTATGAGGTAACTTCATGTCTGAGTGGTGTATGAGATAGCCTTGTGGATGTTGATCGATTGAGGATCGGGGTACCAACGAGCCTATTAGCAAACAC
>JANAVB010038744.1:0-106768 GCA_029216955.1 Iris pallida | reverse complement strand
TGGATCTAATTGGTTAGCGATGTGCCATGGAGAAGGATGTGTTCTGTTGTTTCTGATTGGTGTGAGGTGCAGCAATGACACTTTGATGCTAAGCTGTAGCCGATGGAGGTAAGAGAGTCGTCGGTAGGTAACTTCCGGCGATATGCTCTCCAGATGAGGATCGACCATTTTTGGGGAAGCAGGAGTGCCAAAAAGGAGCGATTAACGGAGTAGGTGGGTCGGTGCTTCTCGCCTTCAACTTAGTAGAGGCTATCGTGAAGGAGCCATCGGGCGTGAGGGACCACTGAAGGTTATCAGGGTTCTCGATGATAAATGGTTCTACAAGGTAGCGGCCATGAAGGATCCGACGCCAGGATACAGAGGATCGGTTGTTGGTGATGGCAGTCACAGGATGAGAATGTGGGAAATATCTTGCCTTCTTAAACCTAGTCCATATGGAGTTGTCTGTGCGCAGCTTCCACCACAACTTCATTGAACATGCGTCGATTATGTACGCTAGTCTGGAAAAGCCAAGTCCTTCCGCATCGGTGGGTTTGGCCATAGTGTCCCAGCTGGCCCAGTGATGCTTGTCCTTACCGTCGCTGTGTCCCCAAAAGAAGTTGGCAAAAAGGGACTCGATCTCAGAAAGGACTTTCTTGGGGAAGGGGAGCACACTGCCAGGGTGTAGATGTGGATGGAAGATAGGACATGCTTGATAAGGATCATCTTGCCTCCCGGGGAGAGGGTCGCATTGTGCCAACCTTCAATTTTTCTTTTGATTTTGTTCACCAAACTCTCGAAGATGCCAGAGTTTGATTTTCTGTACATCAGTGGGCATTCCATAGGAGAACGGTGGGCATGCGGTGGTGAAGGAGGTTATGTTGGTGAGGTTGGACGAATGATTCGGTCGGCGATGTGGCGGGTGTAGATGACGCTTTTGTCGGCGTTGATACGTTGGCCAGAGCATCTAGTATATTTCTCGAGAGTGCTGCAGATCACCTCCACTGACCCGATGTCTCCGGAAGAGAAGATAAGGATGTCATCGGCATAGGCCAAATGTATGATGAGAGGGCATCCCGTAGTGGTATGGTAGTGACGAAATCTGGGGGTGTTCGCCATGTTGTTAAGGTTTCTGCTAAGCGCTTCGGCTGCGATGATGAATAAAGGATCCCCTTGACGGACTCCACGACTGGATCTGAAGAAACCGTGGTTTGTCCGTTGATGACCGTGGAGAACCAAGAGTTGTTGACGGACCTGAAGATGATGTCGATCCAAGTCTCCGAGAACCTGAAGGCTCTGAATACCCAAATCATGAATTGCTAGTCCATACGGTCATAGGCTTTCTCTATGTCAAGTTTGATGGCGACGTTATCCCCCCTGGACGGGAATTTCATGTAAGTGATCAACTCCTGAGCGAGTAAGATGTTATCGGTGATGTTCCAACCAGGGACGAAGCTGCTCTGCTCCTCAGAGATGATCTTGGGAAAGCCGCTCTGCTCCTCGGAGATATATATATATATATATATATATATAATATATATATATAATTTTATTATATATATATATATATTATATATATATATATATAAGGTTATTTTTAGAAAGCCTATTTTCTAAGCCAGCCTCATTGGGGTTTGATATCGGAGATCCTTCAAAATCACGAGGCATATTTTGATCATACCTGATGTCCGTTTATAGTGCCCTTTTTTATTAGAACCGTATCGAGGTTAGTTTCCTGAATATATAATCAAGTTTTTTTAATTATGTACGTGAATTTCTTGAATATTATTTGAGTGCCAATTATCCAAAAATCGATGTATCACACTGTTTTCGAGATTTCGGAAGATCTCGAACTCGATTTTCAAACTGTTTGATGTTTTGGAAAGATAACATGTATATCTACAACAGACTAAATTTTCAAAAATTAATAATATATTTATTATTTTATTTAATTCGTAAAACTCATAGATGACGTGATTAATCGAATTAGTGACGGTTAGCCATGATGTTGATAACATTTAACCAAATCGAGATTCGGTGGCACCTTCAATTCTAGTGCACTTATAGCACTGAAATCTACATGGTTGCACACTCAAATCATTAGATTCCTATTATTGACTATTTAATCAACTGTACATCTTGATTTTCATGCCACGGATCCCAAATTTGGAACCATGACTTTATATGGTCAAAATTTTGTATTTAGATTTTATTTCAGATTATAATGAGATAAAATTAGATTTCTATATAATTTATTCAGAATTAAATAGAATTAATTTGTTTAACCCATTAGCCACTTTCTACGATTTTAGAGTGGATTATTTGAGATCTAACTTGTGGTTTTTCATGCGAGGGGTTCATGGGATGATGGTATGTTTGATAGCTTCTAGTCTAGAGTTCATTTTGTCATCAACTTGTGAAATCAGTCTGTCCAAAAATTCAGGCAAGTACTTATTTATGCTTTTATGTGCAATTATTTTATACTATAGTATTTCACTTATGCATGCTATCTTTCCATGTCTTGACTGTTTACACACACGAGAGTAGAGTGATTGGTTAATGTTCATGTTTTCTTTTTATCACTATCATGTTTTCGTGATTGTGAGGTGTGGATACGAGGGAGATACAATTACTAGGCACGTGGAAAAGTTCCATTGTTGGCATCTCCCTGGTTTACGGGGATGAGCCTTTTCTTTTTGTCTCATTTACTCAAGCCCTCCACTTGTAGGAACGTTGTTCTTCTTGTGACACAGGCACTCTTATTGTCTACATGAGTTTCTTTAGTTTTTACACTTGCTACTTTCTTATTCAGTTTATCATATTGCATATTTTTTTGTTCATATGTACATGTTTCTTTTGATTATTGTTTCACATTCTTAGTTTTATTACTTTATATTGTAACTGTATCATGTTGGTTTAGACTTGTACTTGTTCCAATCATGACTGGATAATTATTTTTTAGCTGTAGATGATGTGATCTATCCTGAGGTTTACGGTGCGCATGTTGGTGATACTGACGTTACTGACGCACAAGTTTCATGCACAGATTCAAATTAGAATATTTTGTAAACCCCTAAATTTTACTACAATTTTTTTTTGATATTCATTTTAATTTGATATTTGTACGTCTGTTTCACTTAACAAAATGCCTGGAAATCAGATTTTGAAAATAAAACGAGAAAAAGTACAAGAAGTACAAATTTGATTTTGGGAAGTATTGCTATGGAAGTCTGATCTGTAAATGATCACTTTGTTCCTTGGACCATACGATGATGATGAAGATCACTGCTAGAAAATGAACAATTGGAAGAACTAAGTCACCAGAAAGGTATCGACGCACTTGGGCACTGATGGCGAGGCCGAATGCTTTCCTGCTTTGCTTCACTCTGTTCTGGAAGAAAAGTTGAAGAAGAATGCTTCAAAAATTAAAGTCTCTGGGCTCTGATCTCTATGTATTCTCTCCTTTCTCTCTGTCTCCTTATATGAGAAAAATCAGTCTATTTATAGACTTGGCTTCTCGTATTAAAACTCAGCAAAAGTTCCGTCTTTACGCTAACAACTGCCACCCATGACCGAAGTCATCCTCTGCATACGTTGACACGTGTCCCATCATTTCAATAAGAATAGGATGCACGTATACACATTTTTCGAGATGTGTGGCATGAAATCCATGTAGGCAAACCACGTTCTGAATTGGAATAGGACGTAAAAACAACCCAAATATACCCTGAGCGTAAAGTAGTAGACTAGGCGTACCATAGCCCTGATGTAGACTTCCCACGTAAAGTGGTTGTTAAATAACCTTGAGCGTAAAAGTAGCCCAAATAAACCTTACGCACACGTCAACCGTTGAGCGTAAAAACTCGTATAGTCTCCATGCGTAAAAGAAGCCATATTATGGCGTAAGATGGCTCAGTCCACATACTAAACGACAAATGGGTCTCTGTGTAAAACAAATCCCTTTGATTTCTGTGATATATGCCATCATTAAATCTTCATATCAGACTTTGCATTAAATGCAAGACTTGACAGCTCTGTCCAGCGTAAAAGGTGGCTAGCCTGTCTTGGGCGTAAAACCATTAGCTTTGACCCGGACATAAAATTATTAGCCTGCTTCAGGCGTAAAGTGATTAGCCTCTCTTTGGCGTAAAGTGGATCAATTTGAATGGAATGATCCATCTCTTTAACTTATTCTTATGAAGCACTTTTTATGCTCCTACAAGACCCCCTTCAAAGTTTTCAAATATCTTCAAAATTTGAAACACTTTGAACAGAAGCGTAAAAGTTGAGATTTGACCAGTCAGCGTAAAATTCGGGATACTCAACAGTCATCCACGTAAAAGTGGGGATATCCAACAGTCGGCGTAAAATCAAGAATTTGAACCGTTTTGAAAATTCCCTATAAATAGGGTTTTTCGGGGAGAGAAAGAACTTTACTTTGTTTCCTTGCTCCCGTAATCCCGATTCTTCTTGAACTCTCTTCTTCCTCTTGCATTCCATTCGATGGCCCCCAAGAAGTCCGCCGCCGGCAGTAGTAAAGGGAAGAAAGCCATTGATTTGTCATCGACAGAACATGTAAAACTCCCGTTCGATCATCAGCACCACACCGACAACCCAACCCAGCCGTAGCTCCGCCTATGAGGGGTAAAGTACTCCCTTATGGCCGTAGAACTTTATCGGAGAAAAAAAAGGTCTTTTTTTCATGCCCACGTTATACGTGTTAGCGTAGAAACTGAGATAAACAAAATACGCCCACGTTATACGTGTTAGCGTAAAGCTCAAAAATATGCCCACGTTTATACGTGTCAGCGTAAAACTGAAATACGCCCACATCTAATGTGCCAGCATAAAAACTGAAATACGCCCACATCTAATGTGCCAGCGTAAATCTCCAAAATGAAAAAAAAACTTTGTGTAAAAATAAAAGGCTTTTTAGAAAACTTTTTACTTTTCAGATCCATTTATCTGCATAAATGACATCAAATTAGATTTTCTCTAACTTGATTTCCTTTTCTTTTTGCAGTGGACTTGCAAATTCACCCTCTTGCAGAAGTCTTTGGCTCGTCAGTTGGCATGGTGGGTTCGAATTATCTGGAAGATTTATCTCATGTCCAATTTCCTCAATCGAACCCTGAATACCCTATAGAGAGGGCACAACTGATAGCAGCCCAAGGGGATAGGATGTTGCTATCCATGATGAATGGAGATTTGTTGACTTCACTAGATGCACAATAATTTGTAAAACCAGCCTTCTTGTTTGGGGACGCAATTGACTGTAAGTCCCAGACACACCCCAAGAAGGAGTCTTGGGTATTCAAATTTGGGGATAGAGCCATGTATCTCCCGGATATGGACAGAGATTATCCTTTGTCAGCATTTTTCCATGCTACCCACCATCGACAAATGCTGTGGAATTTGACTCCTAATAGTTATGGAAGACCAGGTAGAATTGTTTCAAGAGGGAGCATGCTAATGATATGGGGTATTTTGCTAGTGTTCCCAATGGTGGTGTCACTTCTATTTTTGGCCTCATGCCAGGAGCTAATCCTAGTGAAGACTCGGGTTTAATTCAACCAGTACAAACCCAAATGTTTGTCAACAAATTTATGAGGGCTGCTGTATTATATCCCCAAACAAACCCTAGGCTGTCGGGGTGGTTAACTCCATTTAACCAAAACTGGATCCAGATAAGTATTTGGATGATGAAGAACTTTGAGACAGAGCTGAAAGATATTGGCTTGTATGAAGCGATAGCTTCCACCAGTCAGGGTATTCCTCCGAACGAAAACCTATTCATGGCTTTAATGGAGATATAATAAGTTCAACTGGAACTTTTGCAACCCCGAAAGGCAAAATGGGCCTTGCTCTTCATGAGATGCAGTTTATCTCGAAGCTGCCAATGGGGGAAGCCCCATATGAGGAATACGTTCCCTCCAACAGAGAACTGGCTAAAATCAGAGAGACTAACCCTCAGTTGATTAAGTATATGAAGAATTGATGTGTCACTATCTGATTTGTACTACAATGCATAAAAGTACATCTTATTTAGCATACATCAACAAGTGGACGACTTATCTCTTCTTTCATAAGGATAAGATATCCAAAGATGACAAAGAAAGATTTCAAGAAAACAAGGCCCCGGCAATCAATATAGATTCGACAATTCCTTCTAACAAAATTCGAGATATGATGATTGCCTACAAATTTCCGAATAAATATCTGTCTATAAAGACTGGGGAATTCCCTGCCGGATCTGAAGCCTTGAGCTTCCTTAGATACGGCAATCAGAAAATCTCTAGGAGAGCTTTGTTGGCCAGCTTCCTTTCTTTATGGCTGAGAAGATGGGTCGTGCCAGGTACTAGGACTGTTACAGAATCCACCACAACGTACTATGGCCACAGTACGCTTGGTTTTTAAAGTAAGAATCAATCTGCTATCTGCCATGGTGTGCCGTATAAATGCAGGTTTAAGGACTTTCGGTGAAGAGTTAATTAACAATGCTCCTTATCGAAACGTTTTCCCTAGGGTAGAAATGCCCTATACTTATTTAATGGGCTGGTTGTTGCACCACAACTGTAATCTGTTACACCAGGCCCGGGGGATAATGAGAAAGTCTTCCTCCAAAAATTTAGCAAGGCTACATGGACTGCTACGACTGTGGCGGATACCCGAGCAGTTCTGAACTATTCTTATAGTTGGAACTTCTTCTGTACTCGGCCACAAGTTCCAGCAGATTGCTTTGGCATTCAGTTTGAAGATGAAGTCGAAAGAAGAGCGGTATTGCCATCATCAGTCTTCAGATGGCTTCAATGCATCAGACCTTCTCACTTGATATATAGAAATAAAGATAATTGTACGTTTGAACCATATCTACCCAGTAGGTTCTCTCGCCAATTTGGATACGACCAACTTCATGTTGGTAACCCCACTACTAACTTCCGTCATTATGGAAAATTACTCGACGGTGCTAGGGGTTGGAGATATTTCAATGCTGCTCATACTGGTGCCAAGTTTAGAGTCTCAACCGCCACTAGTACTACAGAGCTACGTTTACTTCATACGTATGCTCACTTTTATGCTTCAATTTGTTCTTTTGCCCACGGCTACAATATGAAAGGTAGTCTAAGATGGCCTAAAGAAAAATATTAAAGAACCGGTTAGGGTACCAGCAGACATCCCTGACGATACTGGCATTCCAGATCCATACCTGGAAGTTATTTCTACAGGAGTTGGGGAACCAACTGCAGAACCTATCATCATTGGCAAAGGTCGAAAGAGAAAACAAAGTGCAGCCGTCATATTTACAGAGAAAACTTGGAAAAGAAGAAGAAGTCTACCATTAAAGGGCCTTCCCAACCAAGAGCCCTCACTCCAGAAGATGATGCCTTGGTTGAAGAAGATCATCTTGTTGGTTCTTCTTCAGTCAATCCAGGAGAAGGATCTTTAGCCCCTTCCACCAGTAGTAGCACCAAAAGCTGTAACACTTTTGTCTCCTGGATGTCTTAGCTCCTCGCTCCATCTATCTCTGCCAACCAAGGCATAAGTTACAGGGGATGCTACTGTTGTATCTACTGTTGACTGAGACCGTATTCTATTAGATGAGCCGGCTCTCGATTTTGATGATGATGATTGGGATGGCGATTATGATTCATATCTTGAACATAACGCACATATTCCAGGTATCATACAAAACCTATACGGAATTATGTACCATGATTTTGTATATTAACTTATTTTGTTCATTTTGTAGATATCATCATTGCACCAAAACCTGTGGCTCCTCCTCCTCAAGAAGAAGATATCTATGAAGAAAATGAGGAATCTGAGGATGAAACTTCTTCTTTGAAAGAAGAAGACGCTGATGAGGGGGGGTTCAATAACCCGAGATGGAGCTTCAAGAAGAATATCCTCCATCATTAGAGGTACAACAAGTACAACCTGAAATATCCTCTCCTTGAAGACCAGCACAAAGAAGAGACTACAATAGACCTCACTGTAGGTGATGATAGAGCTGCGGAGGAGAACCAGATTTGAATAAAGAAGCAGCTATAGAAAATTTTACTGCAATTGAAGCGATAGAAAATCCTGTGGAGCAAACCATTGAAGAAAATGCTGAAAGCATTCTTGAATCACCAACTAAAACTGGGGAAGCTATAATAACATTCTATTGTTGCTACTGATTCAGTACCAGTTTCTGATGAGCCAATGCCAGAACCTGAACCAGCTCCCGCAATTGTCACCACATCTACCGATATTACCGCCACCAGAACTCCAGAAATGGCTGGAGTACAAATATTGAAGATATTGCTCCCGAAGCTCTTGGAATCAATTGGCTGTGGCAGCAGTAACAACAACAATTCCATCTCAGCCTGTTGTTACACCAATGATATCTGTTGGTGTTGGAGATATAATACCTGGAGCTCCTAGGGATCAATTGGCCATGACAGTAGTAACAGCAACGTCTTCGTCTCATCCTGCTGTCAAACCAACAACATCTATTTTTGGTCTCCAAAGAAGAGATCTACTAGATATTGCTGCCACACCAAGCTCCAATATAGAGATGAATCTCCTAGTTGAGATTCATACTGAGAACTTTTACAAAACTCTAGCAACTCTAATAAAAATGGTCCTGAATAAGGGCCTCAGTTACGAGATTTTGAAGGCAGCGATGGCTCTGACCATTAAGAATGTTGCTATGTTCGATGATGCTGGGAGAGCTGCAGCATTGGAGAAAATTGTAGAGGACCTTGAACAGCCAATTAATGAATACCTCAAGCTATCAAGGGAGACTGTTGAAAGTCTCATCCAGGAGGAATATGACGCCTTAACGGCTGATTATCTTGCTCGGGAGACCACATATAATGAAGCTCTTTATGTACATAGTCTGAAAGTTGCCAAAGAGAAAGCTTTTTTGGCTGGAATAAAGCCCGCACTGCATGGTCACAGAGTAGCTTACGATGCTTTGAACATAGATATTCAGAATAAAAATGATAAGATCCATGAAGTTGAAGCTGAATTAGCTCGCTTGAAGGCTGAAAGAGAAAAGATGATCGATGCTTAAAATCGTACCTCACTCAGAGCTCCATTTTAGAAGAACAAGCCTTCGGGGCTGAATCAACTATCAGAACCCTTGATGAAGCCAAGGATCATCTGATAATCAGTTTTGCTGGACTTTCTCGTATTTGTACCCCTGAAGCTCGACGTACTGAAGCTACTAAAAAGGTTGTGAGTTCTCGTGACAAGCGACTGGAAGAACTACAGAAGTTGCTTCAAGATGTTTCTACTCCACCTTAGAAGAACTCCTTGTCATCTTTTATCTCATTCATTTTTGTAATTTTCACAAGGAATGAATGAAATATTTATTTTGTGATCCTATTTTAAAATAAACAATAGTATGAGGCGAAAAATACTTATCAGGTTATATAAACATGACAAGTCTTTTAAACTCAATAGTTTGTATCTATCCAGAGGTAATATGGACATAATAGATAATCAAATCTTACTTTCTGTTTTAGAGTATGCAATACTATTAGAGGTAATATGGACATGATAGTATGTAAGAACTCAAAGAAAAGTAGATTAATATCTATGCAGAGGTCGAAGGAGGAACATGATAGATAGGAAAAGCAAGTAGATTTAACATTTATCCAGAGGTCTTGAGAACATGATAAATAATAAATCCAGTTTTTTAATCAACTGGTAAGATAGAATATCAAAAATTTTCTCCGAAATCAGCTTAACAAACCTTGGTAGCTGGGGATTAAGAGGACAGATGTTATTAAGGATATGTCAATATTGATGAAAGAATGAATGAACCAACATGGCCCAAAGATCATTCTCAAATGGCTCGGATTCACCATCAATTTGAACCATGTAAGCTGAAAATATTTGTTCAGATTCATCATAATAATCTCCTTTAACACACAAGAAGTGAGAAATATAGATTCAATGAATTGGACTTCTTCTGAATCTGATGATTGTGAAGAGCTAAAAGAGAATTCTTCTTGTATGTCGTCATGAAACATATGGGACGGATCATATCCAATCCATGACGAGTTTTCTGGTAAAAAGGATCACCACATAATGGTAGTCGTCTACCTTTGCCTTGATTGAGACCTTGCATAGTCTTAAATTATATCCCATGTTCTGGATAATTTTGAGAGATTATTGACTATATCTGTCAATTCGGATTCTTCTTTTATCTTTATTTTAAATCATCTGTCTGAGCAACAGGAATATTTCTAGCCAGGCGAAACACAATTTGGCGCTTGTTTTTCTTATCAACACGGAACCACGAAATAAGATTCTTTGTGACGTCTAAAGTTACACAAGCTTGCGATGAAGCGGCTACAGGAAGAAGATAGGAAGAAGATGTTAGAAACCTTTGAGCATAAGGTCCAACATCGACATGAGGAGGAAAAGAATTTTCCTTATTGTCAATGTATAAGGTTTCCTCTGTGTCTATGTCGTCTTATATTGATGACTTTGATTATCAGAAGATAAAGTCATTCTTTCAATAAACTTGACAGCCATATACTCGAAAGGGAATCTTCATTGATATCAAAAAGTACAGAATGATCAATATTTATATCATTTACAATTTGAGTGCTACGCTTCAGATTAATCACTAGTATTATCATCCGTCTTCTGCATAGATTTGCCAAGATTGACAATCAAAGGAGGTTCTGGATCATTCGTACGAAATGTACGTCCTTTAACTTTGATCACAAGAGGTTGAACTTGGCTTTTAACAGGAACATTTACTGATTCCTCAAATGCTTGAGTTCTTCCTTTAACCTTGATCATCAAAGGTTGATTATTGATAGGTTGGGGTTGGATTCGCCTTTTGACTTTGATATTCAAAGGTTGCTCTTATGGCGGATCTTCGTTAATAGGCTGAACTTCAGCAGATTGATCTTCAGCCATATCTGATATCTCTTTCACATGCTCTTGTTTGTAAAGCCTTGAGTCGAAAAATAGGCTTCAACACCTTTGAAAGGATTGATATCAGCAAACTCAGTCTTCACAACCCCTTGGGGATCCACATACTTGAAGCATTGTGGAGAGTCGAAGGCACGATGTTATGCTCATGTAACATGGTCTTCCAAGAAGAATATTATAGAATACGTCTGAGTTAATAACATAAAATGTTGCCATAGTTCAAAGATCACCAATCTGAATCTTCAGACGAATCTTCCCCAGTGGTTTGCTCTTTCCAGAGTTGAAACCAACTATTGTGGTACTAGTGTAAGTCAGATCACTAGTAGGAATCCTCAATGGTCTTAGCATACTTTGAAGAATTATGCTAATGGAAGACCCAGGATCAATATAAATTCTGTCAACTTCAATAGATTCAAGATACCCAGTGTAACACAAAGGCCTATCATGCTTGTTATGCTTCAACAGCATATCTTCTTGTGTGAAGGTGATGTTGGAAATTGCTTCCATCACACTATGACATTGTGGGCATGATATTGGTATATTGTCAGGAGTCTTGAGTTGAGCTAAGCAGGAATCAGCTTGCAGCAAAGCTTCACTCAAAGTTTCGCGGCTTTCTTTAGGAAGGCGAAGCAACTCGAAGATAGATAATCTAGCCGGAGTATTAGCTAACTGGGCCAGAATATCAAATTTATAGGGTTTCATCATTACCCCCTGACTGGAAGTAGACTTCAACGGGACATCGAAGTGTACCGCTTTCTGTTTTCCCTTTTCAACCACAGCAGGAGCAAGAGACGGTTGAGTTGATGGTGTTTCAATATTCTCAGCTTTCTTGGAGGATCCCTCATAATCTTTGTGGTACTCTTTTCCAGATCTTGTACTAGCAAAAGTTTCTTTTTCAGACTCAGAAGAAAGAAGTACCATATTGCAGGATTTAATCTTCCTTTCCTTAGCCTTCTTCTTGTGAGGATTGTTATGAGGAACCTCAGAACCCAATCCAACAGTAGATTTTTGACTTTGAATTTGTAAAGGAAGTCATATCCTTTTATCATAATTCAAACCTTCGGCCTTTTGAAAGTCATAACCCATCTTCTTCATGAGAAGGATAGATTGCTGACTGTACAAGTCAGTAGGCAGTGGACTTTCAATAGGTGGTTCCATAGAGGAAGAAGAAGAGATCCCTGTAACTACGAAAGAATGAGGAATAACCGTCTCTGCAGCTACGGGAGGAAAAGGATTCGGGATACGAGGAAAAATCCCTGTAGGAGCCTTTTTTTAAACAACAAAGACTTGTTGTGCCCCGTACAATGGAACACTATTCATGGCTAGCCACTGCTGATGAGTAAGCTTGAGCTTGGTAGGAGGAGCTAGACTTGGAGGACATATGTTCAATCCTCTCAGTCTATCTTCTAAAGGAGTGCCATCCCATAGATGATCCAAATCATCAGGATCTGGAATAACATGAGAAATCATGTTATAGGTTTTGACTTTCTTACCTTTCGTAGATTTTGAAGTTTTTCCTTCATCTTCCATTTCAGGTATTAAGTCAGGATGTACCCACATAATTTCACCATTCTTTAATATAAGAGGCAACAATCCTTCATTTTCCTCCCTGGCAGGCGGGATAATCAAAATCTTCATCGTCGCCTTCAGAATTGGGATAATTCCATCTGGTACTTGTTGTGGAGGAAAATCTCCAAATTGAAGAGAAACCATATTGGTTGTAACCGTATGGTCATCATTGGTTAAAGCAATGGCACCACCATTTATCAGCTCTTGGATTTTTTTCTTTAAAACATAGCAAGCACTGTTAGGATGATTAATGTATCTATGATAGATACAATATTTGGGATTGTCAGTCAGATTTACTTTATTAGGCCTCTTTGGCTCCGAAATCTGGAGTTTGCCACTCTTCACCAGACATTGGAATATCCCTGGGATATCACTTTCGTCAAAAGAGTATTCTTCTTTTGGCCTGGAAGATTCCTGATTATTCGGCGTCGTTTTATTCTTGAAAAGATTGAACATAAGAGTGTCTTTTCCTTTCAAATTATGATTGCCAAAATTATTAACAGGATTACTTTTCTTTCCTTTATCCTCAGAGGCGAAAATCATCCCATGTTCACGAGCCAACCTACCATTGGTCTCAGCAGAAACTGCTGCTATGATAAATGAAGCCCAATATGCGAATTGGGAACCCGTAAAGACAGCGATAGATGGTCGCAGATTCATCTTACATGTATCAATCAGCGCTGAATCTGGCATACCAGGGGGCATCTTCAAAGTCGCCTGTCGAAAACGTTCAATGAACGTCCGAGTATCTTCTTTCTCCTTTTGCTTGATTTCTATTAAGGAGGACATGTTCATGTCCATACCACCCTCATAGAAAAAGGAGAGAAACATTGCCTTAAATTCGTCAAAAGACGAAATGCAATTATCGGGTAAACTACGATACCAGTCGTAAGCTGAACCCGTCAAGCATCCAATGAATACTCGAGTGAGAAGAGCATCATTTTTTTGTAAATGTACAATCATAATATCAAAGTAATTGATATACTGACTAGGAGAAGCCTTTCCATCAAACAATACCATGGACTGTGGCTTGAATTTCGGTGGAAAGGGTACATCATTCCAATGAGAAGGATAAGGTTGCTTAATCCCTAACCTCTGGAGTTGATCCTTTTGCTTCAAAACTTCAAACTGTGCTTTGAGCTCACGTACTGCTTGAATGGCTTTGCTGGTTTGTGGAAGCACATTTGATTGAAAAGTTGTTGGTTGTACCGTAATCTCCACCGGAGATGGTACATCTTCTGGAATGATGGGATCTGGAGATGCAGAATTTTGGTTAACAGCAGGCTCTTGAATATTCAAAGGTATATCAACCCCTTGGCTATCTTGAGTTGGTGCTGCTGCCTGAACCGGTGTTACAATTGCTGGTTGAGCAGTTTGCTGAGCCGTTATTATCTGGTGCATGCTTTGTATCATGTTAAGCATGTCTTTCAATGATTGCTCAACGGCAGTGAGACGTTGTTCTGTATTAACAGATGACGTCTCTGGTTCGTCTCCAATAGCGTAGGATTCAACCTCTCTTGAAGATACAGAAGGATTAGTATAGAAGTATGAATCAACACTATCAGTTTCGGACTCAAGAGAATGAGTACCCCCAGCTTCAGAATTAGAAGTCTGCAATTATCTTTGTCTTCTTGATCGAGTATTCTGATATACTCCTTCAAAAGAATCAAGATGTCTGTTGAATTTTTGTTGACCTGGGGTTTGGGACGTGTTCCGTCTAGGACGTCGTCCTCTGTTGGTGTGAGATGCCATGTTGACTGACGCATATGACAACTCATCAGCTTGTTGTTGGGGTGCATTAAAATTCAATCAATCAAAAACTGACCATCTGGAAGCCGAGCAACAACGTTTAATCACAATCTGGTGACATTCACAGTGATAATTTTCTTGGGGGAGTGTCACGGGAGATTGTCTACTTTTACGCTTTTGCATTAGCAATTCACGTAAATCAGAAGGAGTAGAAGGAGTAGTCTTCTTTATTACATTTGGGGTAGCAAAACGTTTAGTTCCTTGTGTATAAAGAAGATTACTGGCTGCATTCGCAGAACCAAACTGTACATTTTTACGCGTTTAGAGTTGTGTACGCAAATCTTGAGATTTTTGAGCACGAAGGACTCTATTTTCATTGCGTGTGATTTGTAGGTTTGATACTTTGCGTAGAGCAGTATAAGAAGGCTGTTGGTGTAGAACTGAAGCTTTACCAACAACATTTTTACGCTGTATGCATTTAGGTACATTTACATTAGATGTAAAAACATCGTTACGAATTTTATCTACACTGTCACAGACAGGAGACTTACCTTTACGTGTAGAACGTAAAATTGATTATCTACCACGTCACAGATGGGAGATTTTCCTTTACGTGAAGAGCATAATTTTTGTGTGTCTACCACGTCACAGACGGGAGACTTATTTTTATACTTAGAAGCACAAGCATTAGAGTCTGCCTCATTACAAATGGGAGACTCGTTCTTATACACTGAGCGTAAAATTTGGTTTTTACCCACTGGGCGTAAAACCTGATTATCTTCACCGTCACAGACGGGAGATAACTTGCCACACTTAGAGTGTAACGCTGAAGTAAGGACTGCCTCGTTACGAACGGGAGCCCCTACGACAGGAGTGGGAAGAATTTTTTGCCCTCAGAAGCAACAGAGAGATCAGAAGCTATTTTGGATTTAGGAATCCAAACTTTTTGTGCTTTGCGAGATTTTTGAACATTGGAGCGACGAGAACCACCCCCAGTTCGGAGCATTTTTTCATAAGCAGTCTGGTCGAAGTGTACAACCAGAGTCTTCTTTGTCGATCCAATCAACACATCATCGTATTGAGCAATTGTCTCCTCGTCAGAGGAGAAGGTCGTCCCCAGCAGAGTCGCCATTTTTGTTTCACTTAACAAAATACCTGGAAATCGGATTTTGAAAATAAAACGAGAAAAAGTACAAGAAGTACAAATTTGATTCTGGGAAGTATTGCTATGGAAGTCTGATCTGTAAATGATCACTTTATTCCTTGGACCATACGATGATGATGAAGATCACTGCTAGAAGATGAACAATTGGAAGAACTAAGTCACCAGAAAGGTATCGACGCACTTGGACACTGATGGCGAGGCCGAATGCTTTCCTGCTTTGCTTCACTCTGTTCTGGAAGAAAAGTTGAAGAAGAATGCTCCGAAAAATCAAAGTCTCTGGGCTCTGATCTCTATGTATTCTCTTCTTTATCTTTGTCTCCTTATATGAAAAAAATTAGTCTATTTATAGACTTGGCTTCTAGTACGTAAAAACTCAGCAAAAGTTCCGTCTTTACGCTAACAACTGCCACCCATGACCGAAGTCATCCTCTGCATACGTTGACACGTGTCCCATCATTTCAATAAGAATAGGATGCACGTACACACGTTCTTCAAGATGTGTGGCATGAAAGCCATGTAGGCAAACCACGTTCTGAATTGGAATAGGGCGTAAAAACAACCCAAATATACCCTGAGCGTAAAGTAGTAGACTAGGCGTACCATAGCCCTGATGTAAACTTTCCGCGTAAAGTGGTTGTTAAATAACCTTGAGCGTAAAAGTAGCCCAAAAAAATCTTACGCACACGTCAACCATTGAGCGTAAAAATTTGTATAGTCTCCGTGCGTAAAAGAAACCATATTATGAGCGTAAGATGTTCTGGCCACCAATACGTATAAGCCGTACGATAGGATTAACCGCTAATAGTGTTTGCATGGTTAGTTTGACTTAGCGGTTAACAGATGTTCTGTGTTGTGGATACAACATAGTAGGCATTGGGTAGTGTTTGCAAAGAACAAAAAGTTTTATTACAAACTAAGAAAAAGAGTACATGAGTACAATTAATTCTTGGAGAAGTACAACTATAGGAATCTGATCAAAAGACGACCACTTTATCCCTTGGACGATGTGATATCGAAGATACGAGCCTCTGGAGAATATACCAGCACTTTAGCAGGAGATTATGATCACTCTTGATGCATTGAGATTGATTTGAAACTCTATTTATAGAGTTCATAAAATAACTGTTAGAAGTTATTCTGGATTGCACGCGCTTCAGGTTGCGCGCCTCTTGTTCACTTGCACAAACGATTGTACTAACTGCTGTGGATGCGCGGCATCATTTGATTGAGATGCGCGTGGTCATGAGCAATGTAGTGGGCACGTTCTGCGAAGTTAGTGGCTTGTGTGCCCCGTCACTCTGTTCCGAACACTGTTTGATTAATCTGTGCAAGCTTTATCAGGTTGCGCATGGGCGCAAGGCAATAACTTGTGCGAGCGCTTTGTAACAACTGCTATAGACGCATGGCATCGTTTGATTAAGATGTGCGTGGTCGTAGGCAGCGTAGTGGGCACGCTGTGCGAAGTTGATGGCTCGCGTGCCACGTCACCCTGTTTTAAAATAAGAGTTGATCAAGTGGCGCCAATTTGTCAGGCTGCACATAGGCACAACTTAACAACTGGCACCTTTGACTAGGTCTTCTTTGCTGTACTGATTAATTCTTGTGCCATTCAGTAACTTGCACGAACCAGCTGTCGGTATTAATTATATGCTGACAAAGTCTTCTCGAGCACTGTATTGCGCGGGAATCGAAAGGATTTTCCTTAATATTCGTGCTGTCAGTTGTCAGATAATGATGATGTCATTACAACTTCTCGAGGAAGTGCACCATGTGGCTCTCGCGCAACCTGACTCCAGCACAACCTGGCGTTGGCGCAACCTGAAGCTGCACAACTTGATTGTTCGGCACAATATAATATTTTGGCGCCATCTGATGATCGAATAATTTAATGGGTGGCGCATCTTATTTTTAGGCTCTACAGGCAGGAATGACAATTCTTTTGCGTATGGGCTACCATACACTTCCCTTTTTGTGATCCGGATGCTCCGTTGGAGATGTAGTGTGAGATAACCCTTATTTTACTGACGGCCACTAACGATCTTTGAAACGTCATGCTCTTACTGATTGGGCCTCTGGTGCCCCAAGGGGGGACCATGCATATCCTAATTTAGCCAGGGCCCATGCGTTGGAGGATGTTCTTAAAACTGTATATACTTAGACTGGTTAGGCTACCTTATCCGATAGGTATGAGTACTCTTGGTTTGGGTACTTGTATCTGACTGTGGCTTGGAACAGTAACTTATCGCGAACTAGTTTGCCACATCTTGTCCTTGTTTGGTTGTAGGTGTGGCTTACTACTTCGACGAGAAGGTGTTGAACCTTGTTGTGGTCCGGATACCATATTGGATTCATGACTTGGGAAGATACTTCATCGTGGGTTATTGTGCCATCTCCTGTCCTTGTTTGGATGGGAAGATGGTACGCTAATTCAAGGGTGAGTATTGGACCATGTTATGATCCGATTGACTTATTATTGAGCAGTATTTATTCAGTTTATATGGCATAATATTATGTATCTTGTTACGTCCCTCTGAGGACATGGTGATCTCTCCAGGTGTGTGTTCTTGCCTTCCACAGGTATTCTAGCCGAAGTCGTGATCTTCTCCATCCCTTCGAAGATGACGTAACTTAGATCTTTCTTGCCATTCTCGACAAATCATTTCATTTCCATGTATTACTTTTCTTTTAAATAGTTGGTAGTGGATTTGTCTTCGCCCAACATATTGTATAAAGATAAATCATGGTTATTATATGATATCTTTATTTCCTTCATTTTGTGGATGAGATTAGTTAGCTGTGGTTTTACTGTATTTACAACATACATATATTTATTATACGGCTGGCATGTCTACATTCCTAGTCCTACGTATTTTGGGACTGGAGCGTTATATATTTTTGTGGTGGCCCATGCAGGTCGAAATAAATTGTTTGGTTACTTTACCGTACCAAGCAAGCCTGCGTATAGGATTAGAGTCTAGGATCTCATCCACATACTTGATCTCTTTCCTCGATTCTATTTTCAAACTACCGCTTGACTCATTGATTTGCATCTTCCTTGATTCCTTTTATCATGATTCTTATCTTTTCTTCGTACTTGCTAGAGGTTAGGAAGGTGATCCCTACTAGATAGACATGTTTCATTTGTCCCAAAACACCATTAGTTTATCTCTTGTAAGTTGGATAGAATGCCTTACCACCTAACCTTCCTTATGACCTTAACCAATCCTTAGATAAGATGACCGTTAGACGACTGTATAGGCCAAACTTCAGACGAGACTTGGATTTAAGAAACACGAAATAATTCTACTTTCTTTCAATCTTAATCTCACGTGCCTATGTTTTTACCATCTTGACTAATGTTGTTACTATAGTCTAGTTTTTGCAAGCTTATCCATTTATCGAGCTTGTTCAAGATATATGCTATTAAGCGCGCGCTCACTAACATATTTTCTAATCAGAACCGGTGCATGATGGTCTGATCAACCTAGTGCACTTTGGTTCACTTTTCATATATTGTTCTACGTGGATGGAGACATAGTTAAACTTGCCTCTAGAGGCTCATCTGCGATAGCCTTAACAATTCTCTTTCAAATTATTCCGTCGCCTATGAATCACATATTCGTATTTGATAGCATCGTCTTTGAACTCTTTATTGTTTTGTCCTTCCCTTATTTTGGAAAAACAAAGCATTCGTACTTGATAGATAGACACGAAGCCTTCTCCTATGCCCATGATATTTGTATATACACGGGCGTAGCTAGCCATCAACCAAGCCATGTGACTATGACCTTGCCTCGAGTTACTCATCCTTTTTCCATGACCCTAGATTCATTATCGTGACCTTCTAATCATTCTTGAACTTGAGAATGATTTAAATCCTTAAACCATACCCTAAACCAAGATGATTATATTCTATCGAGGAAACATATCTCCCAAATCCCCAAATTATTCTCTTGATTTACTCGATTCGTGTTATCATTGCCTAACTAGCGACCCTCATCCAATACCATATCCATGATTTATTTTCGTAGTTATCGAAATCACGATTTTCTAATGCATGTTTGTGTTAAACGTCGTGTCCTTGCCTCGCCCAATTGATTTGATTGTGTTGCCTTATCGATATACCCTTGTACCTTTAACCCCCCCTAATTATTCTTATTTCGAGGACAAAATTCTTGTAAGTTGGGTAGGATGTAAAATCCCTAAATTTTACTACAATTTTTTTATATCCATTTTAATTTGATATTTGTACGTCGAATGCGAGTATTTACACGTAAATACGAAGTATTTATTATTTCTTATACAAAAGATTTATTATCATAAATATAGAAGACATATATTTTATTTCAATATAGTATAACTAAATATTTTATTTTAGTTAAAGGTATATAACTTCCGTCGCACTAGAGTGACAACCTTATTTATTTTTATAATTATAAGTACTGATTTCTAAAATAATAATTACGTAGATATTTTGTTCTAGTTGCATGCGGAATACATGAGATTTAATTCATGTATATATTTTAAATTTTTGAATTTTTTATTTATCTTAAGTTATTGAAAAGGTATTTTGAAGATATTTCCTTCTAATATTTAAAATATTTATTAGAATTTTTGATATTAATTATTATATTAAATCTATAAAAAGATATTTTGGATTATTGATGATAAATTAAATTGTGATTATATTTATTGATTTAAATTAAATAGTTTAATTTAAATGTGTAATTTATCTATATTTAAATTGGATTTGAATTTGGATTTAGATTTGAATGTATTGATTTAAATTTAATAGTAAAATAATCTATTTGGGTTTAAAAAGTCCTAATCTTTATCTACCAAGGATTCCTCAACCCTATATATATGGGAGCTTTCCAATTGATTCCTCCACAATCATCTCCAAATATTTCTCCACAAAGTGTTGTGCGTCGTGTCTGTGTCCGAATTCTTCCGTATTAGCGGTGACTGCCTCGGGTCTGATCCAGGGTGTCTTTCCAATATAGTATGTTTGTACATATACATCGCAACCTTTCCCGTGACGATAATACCGACACAATCTCCGATCCTCTACCACCACCGATGGCAACTCAGCCCCCTCAACGGCACCTTCCCCCTCCTCCGGCCTCACCACAGCATACCCCCAGCCACCCCGCTCACTGACACAACCACTCATTCACCACCCTCCGTCACCATCATCACCCCGACACTGCCAGCCGCTGGCACGCACAAAGCCCCGCCACCATGACCGCCCGATCACCATCACCGCTGCCACCCCCAATCTGTCCGGACTACCACAGACAGCCACCATTGTATCCCGTATCTTCATCACCAAAACATCTCCACAACCAGCGCCCCTATCCGCCGCGGCCATCCCCGACCGACCAACCCCTGGTCGTTGCCACCTAAAGAAAGCCTACCAACACCACCACCGTCCCCAAACCCATCACCGACACCACCAAAGCAGAAGCAAACCCTCACCTGTCTGCCCTAATGCAGCCTCCTCCGCCCGCATCCCCGCGAGTTGGCGACCGCACGCCTTCACCGAGCTCTGCCTGGGCACGACATCCCTGGCCGCTATCGACCGCGCCGATGAGCGCACGCTCCGCCGCCTAGCTCTCAATCGGCGCCTCCGCAGCCGCTCGTCTCCTCCCGCACAGTCGAGATCCCCTTCTCTTTCGCACCGAACGGTCGACCCCATCTCAGATCCACCGTCGACGCTAATTCCTCTAGCATCGAGCCATCTCCTCACCTAGACCAGCACGGCAATTGAGACTTCCGACCAGTTGTGGGACTCGACTGGTAAGACCCTCTTTCGGCCATCCCTCATCTTACCTCTTCGTCTTCATCTCATTCTTCTTCTGCAACTGCTCTTCATCTTCTTCTTCTTTAATTTGAGAATTAAATGTTTTATCCCCCCTCTTCCGTTCATTTAAGAAAGGTTTTTTGTTTTTGTATTTATGTTAAATGGGTATTGACACTGTGAACGAAGGGATGAGGGAATACTAGTGAGTAATCATTTTAAATCTATTCCTATGTTTTTTTCTAATCTTATATTAATGACAGATGTAAAAATATATATGTACTATTAGTAATAATATCTATAGTTATTACTTTGCTTGTTATTCTTATTAATATTTTTAGTTATTTCCAAATGAGAAAGAAAATAAATATTCTACATATTCAATAATATTTTTATCTAAGTTTATATTTTAACCTAGAAGTCTACTTTTCTATATTTTTCAATTATTTAACAAAAAATATTTTTTTCGAACAAAGAAAAAGTAGTTTCAAATTATAAATTTCTAGTACTTCAAAGAAGTTGTCTAAATTATTTTAACTAATAGTTTTTACCTAAAAATAAATTTATTTTGGCAAACCTATGATATTTAACGTAAAAATGATTTTTATTTGTTTTATATGAATTTATCTAAAATTATTTTTCACCATGAAAATATAGTTTTCTACCGAAATATTAGTTTGACATAACTTAGAGTTTGTCCTGAAAACGAATTAAGTTGGACTAGTAAAATATAATTTCGAAATTACATATAAATAATATTTTCAAGTATATACATACAACTATTTTACAATTATTGTAAATAGTTTACTAAATTCATATATATTATTTATCCAAAATTCCTTCGACTATCCTCCTATCCGCGACTAAATCCCATTACTCCTATTCCCTTGACAATTTTAGACTATCTTATGTCGAACCTAACCTGACCATTCTGGATATGATGGAACAGCCTGTGACATCATCGGAGGTCATCTTGCATAGTTGTAACACCGAAGTCAACTCTATGCCAACATGATCATCACACCACACCAGACGTCCCACCAGGCAAGATACCTTGCCATTTGCTGTTTATTTATTGTAGCTCATATTTCATGCATTTACTTATTATTTACTTTCTATAAAATAAACTGTGATACATGGTATAATTTGATAGAATCTTACTGTTCAGTTCTATTTCCTGCTATGTACTATTTTCTTACACATTGAACTTAGATTTAAGGGACCACCCTTTGTGTGTTGCATTCATAGGCCTTGACACATTTGTACCACGTTGTGTGAGTCGCATATAGAACACGGACATGCGTGACTAGCTGGCCACCAGTACGTATAAGTCGTGCGATAGGATTAACCGCCAATAGTATTTGCATGATTAGGACTTAGCGGTTAATAAAGGTTCTGTGTTGTGGATACGACATAGTAGGCATTGGGCGGGAAGGACAAATCCTTAGCGTATGGGCTACTATACACTTCCCTTTTTGTGATTTGGATGCTCCGCTAGAGATACGGTGTGAGATGACCCTTATTTTACTGACGGCCACTGACGTTCTTCGAAACGTCATGCTCTTACTGATTGGGCCTCTGGTGCCCCAAGGGGGGACCATGCCGATCCCATTTTAGCCAGGGCCCATGCGTTGAAGGATGTTCTTAAAACTGCATACACTTAGACTGGTTAGGCTACCTTATCCGTTAGGTGAGAGTACTCTTGGTTTGGGTACTTGTATCTGACTATGGCTTGGAACAGTAACTTGTTACGGACTAGTTTGCCATATCTTGTCCTTGTTTGGTTGTAGGTGTGGCTTACTCTTTGATGAGAAGGTGCTGAACCTTGTTGTGATCCGGATACCATATTGGATTCATGACTTGGGAAGATACTTCATCGTGGGTTATTGTGCCATCTCCTGCCTTGTTTGGTTGGAGGGATGGTACGCTAATTCAAGGGTGAGTATTGGACCATGTTATGATCTGATTGACTTATTATTGAGCAGTATTTATTCAATTTATATGGCATAATATTATGTATCTTGTTACGTCCCTCTGAGGACCTGGTGATCTCTCCAAGTGTGTGGTCTTGTCTTCCGCAGGTATTCTATCCGAGGTCGTGATCTTCTCCATCCCTTCTAAGATGACGTAACTTGGATCTTTCTTGCCATTCTCGACAAATTATTTCATTTCCATGTATTACTTTTCTTTTAGATAGTTGGTAGTGGATTTGTCTCCGCCCAACATATTGTATAAAGACAAATTATGGTTATTATATGATATCTTTATTTTTTTCATTTTGTAGATGATATTAGTTACTGTGGTTTTACTGCATTTACAGCTTACGTATATTTATTATACGGATGGCATGTTTATGTTTCTAGTCCTTCGTATTTTGGGACTGGGGCGTTACATATTTTTCTTATGCATTCACATTAGTTAGTGGTTATCGTTATGGATTCTAGTTAATATATTATATTTTATGATGTCGGGTTTGTTCCCGATACTATCTGAGTTGTAGTAGATTATTTGACGACTTTCTTTAGTTTATTATTTGAGACCATTGGATATTATTTTGATGGTTTAGTTGTGGGTGTTATGTACATATTGTTCTTGTTGGGAAATATGTTATCATAGACAACGTATTGCCGTCGATACCATGGCGTAGGCCGGACTTGGCTATGTACTCGTATCCCAAAAGTAGAAATGGGTTGTGACAACAACACGAGAAACTATGAGACAACAATGAACAAAATAAACACGAATAACCATGAGAACATATAAGGAACATGAATAACACGATTAGAAATCTACGTGTTTCGAAATACCATTTTCAATACATGGACGACTGGACTTTTACTCAAATTAGTCTAGTTTGAACATACGTGCAGTGTATGTCGAACTATTAGTCAGAAAATAGATGGTTTGTCTACATATCTACTTGGCATTTTTCCTCTGCGAGAGTCAGAAATCAATACCAAACAATATTCAGATTTGATACGCAGAGTACATGAATAATAATAATAATGATATAGAGTCAAGTCGTATCAGAATCGTGTCACAATATGAAACATGACAAAACAATAAATAAAATATAGCATTTATAATGTATTAATAAACACAGTGTAAAGTATGTACTTGCCTTATATCTGATTTTGTTGAAGTTGCGCTCATAGTGCAACCTATGCATAAATACGGAATTCAAGTGTGAGACTCCTACACATTTATTGAAATTCCTATTTAGATTCTTAATCCATAGATAAAGTCTTGTCCCAATATCCCCATCTAGCTATTCTAAACACAAATCCAAAAGCCCAAATTATATTCTAAATTAAAACCCACAAAATATTACCAAAATCCTATATCTATGCTCAAAGACCATATACTTGATATATTCTATTATTTTTATACAAAGCTAGAGGCCCAAATCAACTAACTCTTTAACTAAAATACCCAAAGGCCTAATTTTATTACTTCTAAATATACACTATTTCTAAAAAAAGAAGGCCAAAGTGTATTCTTTGTACTTAATGGCCTGCATATTTATTAACTCAAATCTTTTTTATTGGTTACTTAAAACTTATTTTTCTCCTAATAAGGCCCAAATGGACCCTTCTAATCTTTTATATAAACTCCTAAACTATTTTTTTAAACTTATTTGCGAACTTAGGCTCAGGCCCAATTGATCCCCAAGCTAATACAATCCTTTAGCCCGATTTGTCGTATTTTTTCAAATCGAGGTTCATATATTTTCTCATCTACCAATTCAAGAGACAGAGAGATAGAGAAAGAAATGATGAAGGAAGGAAGAAGTGTCTTACTGGTGGATCTTGGCTGAGCTCGGCCTGGGGTGGAGCAGGAGTCGGCCGACACAAAAGAACGTTCGGAAGAGCGATCGGTTGGTGTCAAAGGCCTGGTCCGGCCGGAGGTGATGAAGTACTATGCTCAGGCTCGCTTGTTACTGCACTCGAGAACCTCAATCTACTACAGAGAACATCGCCGAGCACAGGAACGGTCACTGTCGTGATCCGATGAGGGAGCGAAAATGCTTGTGCACAAATGTTGGTACCGCATTCAGGTCTCTATGATGGTGCAGTAGACGAACATGTTGGAAATACTACGAAAGGGCTGGACTCATGGGAATTCGGTCTAACACCTTGTTCCAAATAAATAAATAAATAAATAATACTTTTTTCTATTTTTTATTATTATTTTAGATTAGGGTTCATGATGTCCTTACAAAGAATAGAAAATTAAGATAGGTAATAAATAAGTAGGAACAGCTAAATATATAATTCCAAATTATTAGAGAAAAATAATAATAAAAGATTGTTAGGGTTGTTGATTTACTATTTCTAGTAGTCGAATTTTCTAATCGATAAATACAAATATATAGTTTTCTATATACCTCCACTAATTAAATCCCCTAAATAAACATTTATCCCAAAAATTCTATCCAACCCCCCCCCCCCCCCCCCCCCCCCCCCCCCCAAAAAAAAAAGACTTAATTAATTTATTCACCCACCTGAACCATAATAATTCAAATATTCAAATTCCCTTTGGTTTCTATATCTACTTAGCTAACTATTGAAATACAGTTTTCTACCCATTCGTAAGTCTATATACATAATCGTATATTTTCTCAATCTACTAGTTGAAGTAAATTGAAATCTAGGGTGCATCATCAATAACCAACCATAAGAATAATACATTTAAAGCAAATTCGGGGTAGTTAATGCTATATTATTAGCAACAATAAATTCAAAGGTTATTTACTTATTCTTGTACAATGCAGTAATACCTTACATATTGATATTTTTTATTGGCATTAGTTTTTCTAAGAAAGGAGTTCCCAGAATGACATGCTGAGATATTTCTTCTACTACAATAATATGTAGTGGGATTGCAATTTCTTCTTTACAGACATGAACATCTGTAACTTTATAGGGGGTAGTTAATGCTCTATTATTAGCAGCATTTAAAGTTTGTGTAGTATGTTCACAATATTTTATTGGAACAACCCCTTCTTTAACATAATTTAAATCTGTACCGCTATCAACTAGTGCAATTAAATTAGATATGTTGTACTCATTATCAATGAGTAAATCAATATGTATATACCATTTTTGAGTAATCATGAGATCTATTTTCTCTAAGACATCTTGTATTTCAAGCTCTTTCCCTTCTTTATCCGAGGAACTATTACTTTAAGAATATTCTCCTCTTTCTTCAGGGATTACTATTTTTTGTGATATTTTTTCTAAGTTGAGTAACCTCAACTGAGTAATCTCATCTTGAGATTTTAACTCTTTGATTTCCCTTTTTAATGTTTTAGTTTCATTTTGAAGATCTTGTATTGATACTGGCTTTACTTTCTTATTCCTATATCTTCGAAGTACTTCACCCATTGTATAAGAATCTTCTCCCTTATTCGGAGAGTCAATATTCGATGATTTCTCTTCTATATTTAAGAAATCTATTAATTTTTCTCTCGCTGATCTACTGATTTCAGTAGACGTTAGAGATTATATTATCTCTCTATTATCCTAACTAGTCAATACATTTATTGACAATCCATTCATTTCTACTATAGACTTATAATAGTCTATATCATGTCTATTGGTACATTCCTGGTAATCACAGTCACTCTCACATACATTTATTGAATCTTCATCAGTTTTTTCATCTGATGAACAAGATTCATAATTTGAATTTATCATTATTTTGTATAGGGTTCTTTTTAACCCTTTATCTTCTATTTCTTCTAATTTTCTCTTAGTGTAGCATCTATTGCATAGTGGCCTAATTTTCCATATTTATAGCATTTAATTTCTTTAGATGCTTTTCGTTTTTGAGAAGAAATTCTTCTCTATTTGTTTTTATCTTTATTTTTTTAGATTCTGTGGAATTTTTTTTCCTTTTTTTTCTATAGGATTTATTGTATTCTTTTTTAGCTTTTCCTTTTTTTATCAGGAGGCTTGAAAGTGTCTACCGTAAATTGGCTGCAGAATTCTTCTAATTGCTTTCTTTCAGAAGGCCTTTGTGATTTTAACTGATTTCTCAGTTTTAAGTCATTACAAAGGGATAGCCCTTCTTGAACACATATATTTATCAGTGTCCCATAGGTATATTTCTCATATAAAATTATTCCATTATTTTGATTTCTCATTCCTTGCCTAAATATTCTTTCAGCAAAGAGATTAGGTAAGCCATCAATAAATTTTGACTTCCAATGTGCATCATTTGCATCACTCAATTGTATAACTCTGCTTAAGAAGGTATCTTTGTACCATCTAAAGTGAGTTAGAGTTGGACATCTTAAATTTTGTAGGAGAGTTCTTATTGTCTCTCCTTCATATGAAATACCTCCCATGAAGTGTTCCAATATATTAAGCATTAAAGTGTAAATAGCATCTGGCTTTTGCACGTTATTTTCAATCTTTACAACATCTAATATTTTTGTTCTTTGCTGTGAGGTTAGACCAGCTTAGCAATAAAAGTAGCAATTTGCTTGTTGCCAGCTGCTCTGGCAACATTTGTATACATCAGCATTCGATGTAATTGATCATGAATTTGCTTGTCTGAAAGACCATCTATATTCCATTCACAAATATCTCCACTACTATAATGATTCTGAATAATAGAATCATTTTCTTCATAGAGAACGTCTACCGGAGTGGGTCTCTTGTGGTAATATTTCACCAAATTTGGTTTATCATATTTAACTATATTAATTCTTTCAGAGTTCATCTTGTCTAAATGATTTATGCATTGCATCAATCTGTATTGGTTTGAGTTGTTCTTCATTTGAAGACTCAGAATTTTCAGAATTATCAAATTCTTGGCAACAATGAACAAAAGATTCTCCTTCTAACATATTTATTTTTGAAGAATCTTTTTTCTATTCATAATTTAAGAATTTTTCTTTAAGACTTTCGTACTCATTTTGGAGTACATTATATTGGTTTTTCTGAACTGTTCTACAAATCTTTAAAATCTTCTTTGGTAAATTCAGTCATTTTGGGTCTAATTTTATACTAAGAATCTTCTATTGGGGGTATTATTGAAATATTCTTTGTCTCTCTAATATATTTAACTAGAGGACTTTCAATATTTTTTTAAATAACTCAATTTTTTGAGTTAATTCCTCAATAGCAGTTTCTATTCTAGTCAATTGCTGACCCATTATTTGAATGTAAAGATTGGTATAATTATTTTGCAAAACAATTTGTTGCAATTCTTTTATTGTTTCTTTCTTATGATGTAAGACTCGTCTCCCGGTATTGGTATTTATATGCAGATACGTATTTTTGTACTGTATTTTGTATTTTCTTGGTTTTCAGAATGTTTTAAATTTTTTCCAACTTATAGATTTTCTTCTTGACCGTCATACCGCCAGTATACCAGTGCATACCGACGACATACTTGTCACTCCCATTTTTCGTCATACGTATTTTTAGTATATGTGTACAAAATTCTGACATTTGTCAGGTGACCCGTGTTTTGACTTGTCTTTTTTAGCCTTGCCTTGGTTTAATCTTGACTTGGTTTAATTTGGTTTGGTTCAACTTGGCATGGCTTGGTTTGGGTTGGTTTTAGATGAGAAAGTTTTGTATAAAAACCAATTTCTCTTTCTCTCTCTCTCTCTTCATGACTTCTCATTTATTTCTTCATCTTCTTCTTCATTTACTCCTCCACCAACCTAGGCAAGTACATCTTGCCAAATCTTGAACAATATGTATAACCCCACTTTTCCATTTTTGGGAATTAAAAACCCTTTTTTTCTAAATAAATAATTTTGGTTAAACAAATTATTTGAATAATAAACCTCATGACCTTTTTGGAGGGAAGTTGAATTAATGGCAAGGATGCAAATTCCTAGTTAGTTACAACTAATTGGAATGGTCCCCACTCCCTAACAAATACCATAACTAACTCTAACAGAATTCTTGGGTGTTATCGTAATAATTGAAAAGGGGAGGGACCTTGATGCAAATGGCGAGTTAGGTGGAGAGATCTTTTTGAAAACCATCTGGAGCGGGAGGACCTAAATGAATTTAACCAACTCTCCTTATAATGCTCTTGTGGAGAGAGAAAATGAGACAGAGCTCATTTCAATCGATCTCCCCAAAATTTCCAGTCGGCTTTCTCCAATTATTGTGACCGGAACCTTAAACCTAATTTCAAAAGTAGATGGCGATGGCGGTGGTCTGTCTCCACCATAGCGACGATTAGGCGAACCTTCCACAGCAGCTCGGCATTCTCTACCCAACGCTGCGGCACGAGGAATCTTCGGCGACGAGTTCAAGTGGCGACTCCGTGTCCTTCCGACAACACGACAGACGATGATGGCAGCGTTCTTCTTCCTCCGGTGATCATCACGACTGTAGGACATAAGCTCGTTCTTCATCAAATTCGTCAAGCTCGATATAATTCCAGTAAGTATACTAATCTCATCAATTTAGGTTTCGATCATGAGATCTGTTTTTGATCTTGTTCTGGACATTTTTTTCTTCTCCTTATAGATTCTTGAATAATAGATCATGCAAAAAGTCGATCGATCGTTCAAAATTCATCATTACACTCAGACTCACGATCCCCTCTGGTAAGTGCTTGACCAATTCCAATTTCAATTCGATCGAGGATCGGATCTGATATTTTCGTGATGATCGGTTGTTTGGATTCTTCTCTGTTTGTAATCTACAATAGGAAACGATCGAGTAAGCAGTGGCCGATCGGGAAGAACGTAGAATTTGGAATTTTATCAATCGTGAGTATTTATGTCTTGTTTCTTGATTTGCTTATTGAAGAAATCCGAGTTCATCCGATGCTTGAGCTGACACTCTATTTTCTTCCTATGTTTTGGTCTGTTTGGGAAAATGCCGCAGGTATCTGTACTCGTGAAGTTGTGTCCGAAAACTGGGATCGAGTCCCTACTTATTGGATATCCCTCTTCTGGTAATTTCCTATACTTTCGTTATATGGAGTAGTTTTGCTGCAGATTTTGAATATGTTTAGTGGTGTCCAGATTCTTGTTGTTGTGCGGGCCATCTTTGTTCGTGTCCCAGGCTTTGGACCGTATCCGACCTTAGTTCGTGTCTGGCCTTGTTTGGTGTTCCTATGGTGTTAGTTGCAGTATGTCAATCGGGACGGGTGCTACAACATAGGAAGAGTGAATTCCTGGGCGCGTATGTGCGAGGAGTAGCCTGGAACTGGGAGTTAGCAAGGGCGGGAACCTTTTTCCTATTTTGAATTCAAATTCAATTAAGTTTTGTATTTATGATTGGATTTAATTAGCATATAATGGTTTGTGTGTATATTTACTAAGACTAGTTGTGTGATGCTGAGCTTGAGTTCTGGGTGCATATGGAGGTTGTGTATAAGGTTACTTGACTATTGGTTGTTAGAAGTGAATTAGTTGTTCTTACATGAAGCCTTTTAACCAATTGATGGTTGAATTTTGGACAGTATGAACACAGTGTGGTTGTGCAAGTACAGTTAAATGCATCACTGACATTAGTGCAGTTGGACTAGCTTTGGGATGTGTATAAATTTGGTCTGGTTGACAGGTTATGTGGGTTGTGTGCATTGCATTGTTGCTAAGAAATTGAATCTAGAGTGATGAGCACAACTGAGAAGAGTAAAGTCTGCCTTGGGTTAGCTTGGGGCTTAATATGTTATTGATAGATAAACAACTGATTTTTTATTCATAGTTTTGTTATTCCTGTATAAATATAACTCCCCATTAGGAGAAGCCACTTAATGCTAGTATATATGCTTGGCTCAATTAGCTAACTTTATTAGAGTAATTAGTTGGTTAACTATATAAAAATTTGTAACCATCATTTCTTGCTAGAAATGAATATCTTCCTATAAAAATTATTATTATTAATCAGTGCTAATGTATAAAGTTAATATAGTTAGGAATAAATATATTAGTTAGAATAAAGTAAAGCTTAACCAACTTATTGTTAGGGTTATATACTAAAAGCATCACTTTTGTAGTAACCTTATTTTCTTAAATTTTGAATGAGAATCATATGGGCAAATGTTTGCATATTGTATTTGTTGCAAGTGTTAATGCAAATGTCAGATATTCTATATTGTAGATAATATGGTGTGTGGTGTCACACAGAAGATCATATTATCAGTTTTCTATGGAGTATATAAATAGTTCACAACCTAGATGGACTTGGACAATCTATTAGAAAGGTTGTAGTGTAATCTGGTATTAGTCTATCTTGACTATAGGTTTACACTAGTTCACTTTGTGTGTATTGAACATGACCACTTGAGGTTATTCTCTTTGTACTGACTACATAAGAGAACAAATACCTCTGTTATTTTGGATGCTTGTGCTCTTAATCCGGATATAATAACGGACATGTATATGCAGTGTGCATTACTTTGACTCATAAAAGAGTGAGATTCATTATGGATCAACAACCTCTATGAATTAGGTAATAACATTGTATGTATGATGGGCTGTTGATTATAAATGGAATCCATGTCCCGATACATCGGGTTGATGATGTCCACTTAAGGAGCTCATAAGGATTGTCATGTAAACCCTGCAGGTGGATTATATCCGACATGACAAATAAAGTTGAGCGGTACTTCTTAAGGATAAAAGATGTCGAATCAATATAGTTTTCAGTAACTTAATTTGATCGACGGACATACGATATCTTAACATGGGGAGCCAAACGAACATATAATAAAAGGAGCCCACAAACATAATTTAGAATTAGGGAGGTAGTACAATAATAGCTCATTAGTGGACCGAGCTATTGTTAATGAGCCTAGATTGTGTTTTCGGGCTGAACACGGGATATCCAGATCCGTTAGGAGGCCTAACCCTAATTTCTTCTCATGGTCCATGACGTAGCCTATGTATATCCTCTATTCTCTGGCTGCTAGATTACTGATCAGAGATCTGAAATTTTCTCTAAATTCATGATTCACGTAAGGAGTGAAAGAGAGGGCTGCCAAGGAGAAAAAAAGGTTGGGAGATCGTCGCCCATACGACGTCCAACTCGAGGAAGGAATACGTACAGAAGATCTTGGGGTCGTCCGTTCGAGATTGCCAGGAATTACTTGTCTCCTTTCCGCCGCAGGTATAATTCGTGAACCCTAGTTTCCGCCTATGAAGGGTTAGAACACTATTAGATCTGTTTAACTTTCTATCGATCAATACGCACACCAAAGGAAGGGTCCTGGGAATCCCCAGTTCCATCACTTATACCATATTCAGGTGGACAAACAAATTTTCTTCCTACTCTCGATCACCCTGAGCAAGGCAAGTACTTTCTATGGTCTTGTACATTTACATTCATATCCTGTACCATTCTTGATGATACGATGTAACACGATATCATATACTCTTGTACTTTCATACTTTTGTACCTACATGTAGTCGGGGAGGGGAAATACACTAGCTATGTGACCAAACCCAAAGATCAAAAATTCTGGTTGATAGCTTAGGTCTCACACAGTGCACGTGAGACCCTAAGCCTACCCATTTTATGTGCTTATTCCTGTACTTACCCCAGCCGGTCACATATGCTAGTTGTATTTCAAATATTGTGCACATTGAAATAACGTGTAGGCAACTCTAGAGGGGGTGAATAGAGTTTGTGTTGATAATTATCAAATAAAAAATTAACTCTATATCACCTCCACAAAATAACTATTAAGAAGTAAATAAATTAGAGAGAAATACGGAAGTAAATAAAGATCAGAAGAGCATACGCAGACACAACATTTTTAACCTGGTTTCCCTCGTGGAGGACTAGTCCAGGCCTGAGAACTCTAGCTCAGGATTGAAATCCACTATTTGTGAAATAGTGTACAACCACGTGCCTTTACTTAGAAGAGCACGCCAACTTCTTACAGATACGAGACTTGAAGCGCTTGCGACTTTAACTTCGCAGAGGCGAAATATAGGATTTTTCAAGTGACTTCTTTTCAACTCTTGCACAAAAAACTTCTAGCTGAATCAAACTTGAGCACCTTGGGGCTTAGGAAGTTTTGTGGCTAGTAGATTGGAAGAGCAAGGCTTATCAAGCCTTATTTATACTACTCTGGGGAGGCAGAGTTCGGCCCAAATTCTGCCCCAATAATTCAAATTTTTGAATATTGGACAGCTTGTACCAAGCAGGCCCTAAAAATTAGGGTACTGAAAATCAGGAGACAGAGTTCGGCCCGAACTCTACCTCCTAGGTGGCAGAATGGCCTTTGGGCCTTTGGGCTTTGTTTGGCTTGGTGGAGCTTGGACTTGGTTCAGGAATTGGTCTGTTTGTATGGTAGAGCTTGGAGAGATATGTCTAGGGGTTGAGATGACACAGTGCGACTCAACGTACAACTCTCCTAGACTCAATAAATTAAAGATTACAGAGTTAGGACAAATAGAAAACCCAAGAGCCCCTTGATGACGCCTTTCTTCTGATATTTTAGCAGACCTGGAGACGTCTTTTTCCTTGATAGCAGTCGTCCAAAGGTAAACAGATCTAGAAATCTGAATATCTTTCGGGGGCTTCGCCCCCGAACACATGACAGGGGGCACTGCCCCCTCGACCCCTGTCCGCTGACCGGACAGCGGAACCCCCGATACGAGACCCCGGATTGGTCGCTAGGCGGTTTAGAGAAATCTTTTTGTATGATGTCGTCTTTGGTCCACCATTAATTCTTCATTGCCTATGTCCTAGTTTGATCATGTTTGATCATGCTTACTGCATGTCTAAATACATGTTAGGTGAGCAAAATATGTTGCAGTACAATACAAACATGGCAATATGATATAGGACAATTAGGACTATACTAAGTTTAAGTAGCAACATGATGGTGAGTATATGAATATTAGTGACATCATTATGTTAAACTTAATTGATTAGCCATATTCAAAATCACAATGTAATCATTGGGCTAACAATCTCCCCCTTTTTGATTATGGCAAATCAGTTAAGTTTAAGACAGATACGATAGATGCATGTATCACTAATAAACACATATTAATAGAAGATTGTGTGCTAACTTAAACTTAAAGGAAAGTTCAGGGACTATAGTGTAAATGTCCCTAACTCAAATTTTTCTTATATAGCCGAATCTCTGATTTCAAATTCAATTTGGTTTTAGATAACTCTCACACCTGTTCCTGTTCAATCTTGATCTTAACCTCTCCAAACCTATTTCAAATCTAATTTCCTCTATCCTTATAACCTGGATTCCCTGCTATAAATATAGAGAGTTCAATCAAAGTGGAACCCTAGAAATATTGCATCCATCTAAAATTCCAGTCGACCAATTCAGGATACTTCGAGGAAGAGAAACGCTCGAAGCTCTTCAACTAGGTAAATCCTATGCACTTTTCATCTACCTATAAAAACCGAGAATCTAGAAGTCATTTGTAACATTGTAGACGGTTGTTATAATTCCTAGTAGAACCAGATAGTATAGACTTGTACATCAGCATTTGGGTTGTACTTGGTGTCAGGTTTCACTAATGTACCAAGTTATACCCAATATAGCAGATAGGAGTATCTGTTCATAGACTCCTGGGTGGTTTTGTAGTCGAGTAGGTCTAATTCAGGGGTACAGTTGATGTAAACCAGTCCAAGAACAATAGGTAAGGATTCCTACTGCATTATATTAGACAACCTATGATGTGGGGATACGCTGTTGAGACTAGAAAGAGATCTCAGGCTGAACTTAACACCAAAGATCATCTCTAGGAGCCTGAGCCTTCACATAGACATCCTGTCAGGCTTGGTTGCCTTCTAGGCTTTGACAGGAAACCATAACCTATTTTGCTCAGTATATGGAAAACCAATGGGTATTCCCCATTTCACCCAGGTAATGGTACGAGTCTACCAATCAATTTAGCCACTAGTGAGTATAGAGCCATGCCTTAGAAACCTAGGAATAGAGCCACCCATGTACCAGACCAATAAACCACTGGTTATCAGTAGACACAGGCAAGGACATGCCATCAGTACCAGGCACCAACATCGGTTAAACCCCAGGGAGTTGGCAATATATCCTTAGGAGTAGGGGATCTTGTACAAGTATAAGGTTAGTTAACAGGGGATTCTTGTATCAAGTGGAAACCCACATATGTGTAATCCTAATATCTAGTAGATGTTGTCATGGTAATTTCTTTGTAGGCAAAATACTTACATCAGGTTATCTCTGTTTAGAGTCATATGACCTATACCCTCTCCTATGTGACCACAGGAAATCATGATTGAGGGGTTTTCCTTATACCAGCCATCTGTACCAATTGGTACTAGGCTTACTGTCTTAGATAGGTCCCAACACTGAAAGTCTGAATCCATAGTGGCACCATCCCTTGTCCTGTACACGGCAACTGGTAGCCATGTTGAGTATCCGGATTTCAGGGGATGGTGTATCATATGACAATTTAGACTGGAGGGCTAATGACTGATGAGGAATCGACTCCAAACCCCTCTGTGCAACAGTGCAAACTGATATAATGTCAGTCACTTATTTGAGTATATCAGGTCAATAAGAATTGAAGGGATCGTGTATCAGTTCAGTGGCCTATTGGTCACTGCATAACTAAGTACCTTGCCAAGGGCCAAGAATAGGGGTCATGTTCTATCCTCCGTGTAATACAGGTGGTGTACTAGAGAGGGAAGCCTATATTAGACTGGGGTCATGTTCTATCCTCTGTGTAATACAGTTGAGTGTAAGCCTAGACCAACTTGTAGAGTGGAAATGAAATGTGAGGATGTACTGTAATTTTAGTTAACTGGTATCGTTTGGACATGGGTTTAACCTTAGTACAAGGGCAGCAGGTATGGGTACATACATAGGGAGTTTCCTGTACCCATGGGCTAGTTAATACATACAGGATCAGAACAGAGAATGAGGGTCAGTGTTAGAGTCCTAGGATTGTGACCCCTAAGCTTGTCAGCATAGTATTAGGTAGCTACACTAGTACCTGGGATGGTTTCACATATAGGCCTAGAGGGGTACCACATGTATATATATAAATAAATCCTACAAGTTAAGCCCAGGAAAGTCAATGCCAAGGGTGCTGTATATATATTAAGTTGCCTATCTGGGTTGTCCTGCATCCCTTAGTACACCTTAAGTTCAGTCCTGAACCTTGGTAGTTGAATTACTCCTTTCATTTGAATTAGTTAACGTAGTTATCCTTATCAGTAAAAAGAGTTCGGGCATGGAAGCAAATGTAGGATGTAGTCTTTGTTAAGCCTCACAACAGAGAAGTATAGGAGTATTAAAACGAGGAAAGGTGATCAGTTTTGTAACAACACACTGATTACAATCAAAGCATTTAGTCAGTTTCCAATTGAAGAACCTTTATTAGTCTGCATTAGTACCTATTGACACTGGAACAGTAGACATTTCATAACAGATTGAACCTGATATCAGCATGACATAGACTGTAGGACAATTGCCTTATAATAGCTTCGACTTATCCCAATTTAACCCTCTATCCATACTCATGATAACGTCAACAAAGAGACATTAGGTGTACCAATGATCAATAGGAGTCCCTGTCCAAGAAAAGGGTGATGATCAAAACCTTGGGAGCCATGCAACCCTGGATAAGCAGTAGTTGGACACAAGTATTCCTATACACAGCCTTAGACACGAGGTTTAGGGTTAGCAGCAGTGTAATTAAACGCTAAACCATTAAAGAGTGCTAAGTATAAGGGTAATTTGTAATAGTTAAGTAGATTCATTGGTTGATTTCATGTGTTGATTAGATTTGATTCATAATATAGGTTTATTGGACTCCGACTCAGTGCTCGAACCGTGCAGCAGCTCAGGACCTAAGGCAAGTATACCTTGCCTTCCTCTACAGTTTTATTTACATGCATTGTATTTTATTTCCCAGTTTTGGTTGTTTATGGACATGCGCTTTTCGTATTATATTCTTTTGAGTTGTTCTTATTGCATATAGCTGTGTTCATGTTTGGTCTTGTGGTTCACACTTAGAGTTTCTCGTTAGTACCTTGCTTGAGTCGTGTCATAGAACGAGTACATATAGTTTAACTGCTAAATCTTTGATATTGTTTCCTTGGCACCAGAGAGTCTACACTCAGGACGATGGTGTTTTTCTTGATCTGTTTACATCCTTGAGTCCACACTCGGGACGAGGATGTCGATTATTTGTACTAGAGAGTCCACACTCGGGACGAGGGTGTTGACTTGACTTGACTTGACTTGACTTGCACCAGAGAGTCCACACTCGGGACGATGGTATTTACATCAGAGAGTCCACACTCGGGACGAGGATGTAGTACTTGCACCAGAGAGTCTACACTCGGGACGAGGGTGCCTTGCCGTGAACTAACTAGAGAGTCCACACTCTGGACGAGGGTTAGTACTAACCAGAGAGTCCACACTCGGAACGAGGGTTAGTACTTAGTTCAAACCCGTGAGTCCACACTCGGGATGAGGGTTTGGTTTTTCCATTGATCTCGTGTTCATTGTTTACTCGGCAGTTTATTTATGCTTAGTTGTTCTAGTGTTCGTGTTCGTGTTCGTGTTCGTGGCCATTTATCGTGTTCCTGTTTTCTTGTTTATCCTCTTGCGCATGATAAAACTGTTAGATAGGCATGTATATTATGTATCTTACTATGTCCTCTGAGGACCTGATGATCTCTTCAGGTTTAGCGATTGCATGGAGTTAGCTAGTAGTTTTGGATGGCGAAGGATTTACGGTTCTTGTGGGATTTAGGTATTATTATTATGTTTGTTATCCTTTCGTGCTCTATATTCCTTATCATGAGATATCCTGTTTATTGATTCAGTTTAGAGACTCTTGTTATTTTCCTTGGAGTCTCATTAGACATATATGCTAGTGGACTGCAGACCACGACACAAAGTGTTCATTCATGTTTATTATTCTTATTGTGGATTGAGATATAGATTTGTTTGCCATGAATTGGCAGTATACCATAGCCTTGACAGTGTTTATGTATTCGAGTCGGGCTGGAGTCCGCTTGATGCGTAGCTGGCTTGCTCACGTGCTCGCATCCGAAAAGCGGGTGCGGGTCGTGACAGAAGGGCACGTCTTTTCAAAAAGTCGTACTTTCTGTTCGGTGACAATGTGGAGTTCGAAGATGGCGAGACGATACGCTTGAGAAACCCACTGGTGGTCAGGCTGAATAATCATAGGATATAACTACCATTGATGGAGCATCAGTATCCTTTGTCTGCGTTCACTGTCTTAGCCGCGCGACAACAGATGAAATGAGATCTAACCCCTAAGCTCCCCGGGGTCATCTCCGGAAGAATACAATTCGAACCGGAAGATCGAAAGAAGGACACTTTCAAGTGTGTCAGGGGCTCTATATCTTACTCCACGAGGGGGCTGAAACCTGGTGTCGTAATAAACAACATCCCGATTGACCTCCACCTTTATGCTGCCGACACACTTTGTAATCTGATGATGTCGGGGGACATATCGTATCCCGTAGATAAGATATGGATGGAAGGCTGGAGGTATCCATTTTCATTCTGGAGCAACTTCACTGACTGGGTGCTTTCCACTTATGAAGCCACCCTGAAGATTGTTGGCCTTTTTTATGCTATTAGGGCCATCCAATATGGTGTAAAGGTCAACTAGCCAATGTTTGTCTCCTTGGCGGAGTTATACAACCTTCATACTTGTACTTTCTTTACTCTGGGCGGGGAGATAGGATTGGCTCTCCACGAGATGCAGGAAGTGTTGAAGCTTCCATGGGGCATAGAGCTGTATGAAGAGTACGTGCCTTGTAATGAGGAGCTCCGAAACCTGGAGAATGAGAACTCCGAGATGATAGATGTATACAAGGAGTTATTCTGCCACCTCCTCATCTTCTATTGGATCAATAAGAAAGGAAGGACCGAGGGGGCCAATCCCCACATAAGAGCTTGGACGGGTAACGTCTTCGTTCAAGGAGAACGAGAGGATCCAGCCTCCTTTTTGATTTTAAAACCTATGACCAAGTCCGAAATAGAAGTTCGGATGGTAGATTATGATACGGCGGATACTAAGGACAGTGATGATCTGGAGGGGAAGTCCCCGATCGGCCACTACTTCCGTCAAGCTGAATATCCGTTGTTGAAGAAAGTTGTGCTGGCAGCTTTCTTAATGATCTGGCTTCGTGACTGTATAGTCCCTGGGGGTTTAGGGACTATTGAGAGGATGAGCCGGAGCATAATACTTTCGACTGTGAAGCTGGTATTCGGATACCGGCTTGCCTTGCTTCCTATGATGTTCTGTGCCACTGAACGAGGTCTACGGGATTTTGTTAGAAATGCGGTGACTCCTGACGGCAGAGCCAACTTCGCCCGGACCGAACTTCTGTATTATTTCTTGATGGGGTGGCTGCTGCTGCATTGTCTTACCTTGATGAACGCTGGGTCGGAGGTGAACTCTTTGGCGGAAGATGCCTTTTTTGCAAATTTTGTGACGCGGACTAGGCCGTCACTGGTGTACCCGATTGCAGAAGGGCTTTAAGCTTCTTACAAAACTACGAGTTTTCAGGGTATCCCCTCCTTTCGACAGCGGTAGTGCAGGAGATACCTTAGTGGATGAGGGAGTCCATGCTACTAGCTTGACTGCTAGGACATTTCACTAGCTTCATTCTATTAGGCCGTCACATCTGGTGCTCAAAAACAGGAACCATACCTATCTGGAGCCATACCTGCCGAGTCGTTTCGTACGGCAGTTTGTCTACAGCCAGTTCCTTTTAGGAAATACTAGTCCGCATTTGGAGTCAATAGGCAGCTTAATTGACGGAGCACGTGCCTGGATATATTATAATGTCCTATGCACGGAGGCAATCTTCACTCTGCCTTTGGATAAGCCCGAGACCCACCTGTGCTATGTTGCCGCCAAGTTTTATCTTCAGATTAATATCTTTCATCTCCGGTATTATCGTGAACAGAGCTTGATATTGGGGACTCGGTTTAGCCCTCCTTTTGCAAAACGTGCCCAAAAGGTGTCGAAGGGTCGTTAGAAGAAGAGCGTTGCTCCAGCTGTAAAGCTAGTCGCAGCACCACAGCCGAGGGCTATCCTAAAGGAGCCGGTAGTGCCTCTAAAGGAGGATATGAAAGATGATTCTGCTCTTCCCAATCCTCCTCAGAAGAGAAAAGCTTCAACTGAATTGGCCCAGGTGCCAAGTTTTAAAAGGAAGAAGAAGACTGTTGCCCTAAGGAGAGCCAAGGAAGTGGGTGCTGGCTCACCTCCCTTGAGAAGGTCTTTTCGGTAAACTGAAAGAAGTGGAATGGCGTTGCGGGCCGTTATCATTTGGGAGGTAGATCCGTTCCTAGACTCAATAGCCGTTTTGGTCAAGCCATTAGAAGCTTTCTCACCCTTGCGTTTGTCCTTTGCACAGGACCCTGAAGTTGCAGCTGAGGCCGGCGCCTCCTCGTCTGATGAAGTGGATGTGACAATAGTATCCCCTCCTTGTCTTCGACCGGAAGACGATGTTCAGCCTTCCCCAGTCAAGGAGGCTGAATTAACAGATGATTAGGGCGAACGCCCAGTTATGGTGGTGACCAGAAAGCTAGTCCTTTTTTCGATATCTCCTTGGGGACAATGTCTGCAATCGGAGCCATAATGAAAGAGTTGGACGAGAATCAAGTCCAATCGGCTTACCTTCCGTGGGTACGTTATCTTTGCACCTTTCTTTGGATGAGATTTTTCGACTATAATTTTGCATGCTCCTCGTGAGGCTGACTACCATTGTATATTCCCTTGTAGACAAGGAGAAAGAACCACTCATAGAGATAGACCAAGGCATTGGAGAAGAAACAGATATTGTCCCTGGCTCCTCTAAATTTACTGGTACGGATGGATCCGTTAGTGAGCCGGTATCGGCTGCAGAAGGAGAAGTTGAACAGCCTATTGAGGGGGCTATTGCTGAATCTGCCCTCGGTCCAGCTGGGGTCGTGGAAGATAACCAGCCTGATGCTGCTCGAGGCCGTGATATTGTTCTTCTTGAACAGCCTAGGCCTGCTCTCGGTTTCTATGAAGCCAAGACCGATGACTTAGCCCAAGTTGGCACTGAGCATGCCGAAGGTACCAAATTACAACTCTTTCGTATTCCCCTTTTTTGGTTACTGATACATATATTGTTTTCTTGTCGGGTTTGGTTATTGTCAAGCATCTCTTCCTGGAGTGGAAGATCCTCATCAAGCTACCTCCCTGACGACCTCTATCGAAGACGACGAGATGGCCCAGAAAGTCGTCAAAGCTTTATATTCGGTCCTGAAAGTAAAGCTTCCTGGAGTTCTGAATCAGAATGCCACCTTTAGCCCTGTGAAGGTTGTTGCTGAATGCCAAGTGGCGGCCCATGAAAGCATCGTCAGCTATGAAGAGCGGGCAAATGCTCTCAGGAGGGTTATGAATGATCTGGAGGGTCAGGTGGCCAGATTTTGGGATGCTAAACAACGGAGCCCGACGTTGCTGTTCCGTACAGAAGATGAGGCTTTAATCGCGGCTTTCGCGGAGGAGGAGGCTACTTTCCAAGCAAGGAAGGATTCCCTCACTCAAGAGATCAGTGAATTGGCTGATCAGTATGAGTAGTTCAACGCTGCGTGTGAGGCACGTGCTGCTTCGAAGAATAAGCCGGCTGCATAGATTACTGAGAAATATAATCACATTGTGCAGATCCAAAGTAAGATTGCTCAACTGGAGGCCATCTTGAGGACAACGATGTCTGAACAGGAGGACTATTTGGCTCAGGCTGCCATGACCGCTACAACTTTTGACCACTTAAAAGAACAACTAGTAAAGTTGGAGGAAGAGCACGTGAATCTGATCCCCTTCCAGGATGAGGCTGCTCGTCAAGAAGAGGTGCGCAGCCGTGCTACTGCAAAGTCCGAAGCCAAAATTGCGGCTCTAAGGGATAGTATCAATCGATTGTGTATCCCTTAGATTTTTTGTTTGTAACTGTTTGTTTTAGCCGTCAAGACTCTTGTATCTTTTTTTCCGTCTTTTGATAGACATTTTAATAAAGAATCTTTTGGCTTTCAAAATTCATGAATGAAGTTTGTGAAATATCAGAACTAGAGGTAATGTGGACATGGTAGGGATATTTCTGGTAGGTATTCCGCTGGAAAATTTGATGTGGACTTATTATCCGTTTTATATTCAAGGTTCTTGAATATAGATAATAAGTTGAAAGAAGCTGCTAATAGAGGTAATATGGACGTAATAGCAGAGGATGTTCTATATCTGGCCAGACGTAATATGGACATGGAAAAATATATAACATTTTGTAGGAGTGGATAATTCAGAGATAATATGGACGTGATTATCCATGATGAATGCTTTGCTCAGAGGTTATATGGACGTGGTAAAAGCGTTCCTTAATCATCCCACTGGGGAAATAATTATCGAGAAACAGTTCAGAGCTAATAGGAACGTGACTTATTTTTGTCAGACCGAGTTTGGACAGAGTCAAGAACAAAAATAATTCCACTAAGAATATTTTTAGAGGACCTATTAGCCATGGCATATTCAAGACTCTTGAAATACGGATAATAGTTAGATGATTTTTTGAATCACATAAACATTGTACTGTACATTTACATGATTAAAATAGGGTATATGTGAACGTTGTTCATGAAGGTTACACATAGTATTTCTTCAGGAACTTGCCGTTGATCGGCATCATGAGCAAGTCACCATCAGGCTTGGTTAGTCGATACGCACCGTTAGAATACACTGATTCTATATCGAAAGGACCTTCCCATTTAAGCTAGAATTTTCCTTTTGTCTTGTGCGTTATGACCAATGGTCTTCTCACTGCTAAGACTAGATCACCAACTTAGAAGATTCTTTCCTTCACCTTTTTATTAAAGGCTTTGGAAAGGCGTGCTTGGTATAGCTCAATACGCTGCTGAGCAAATAAGCATTTTTTGTCTAGCACTTCGAGTTCTTGTAGTCGCAGACGGTAACTTTCTTCGACAGTCAATTCACTGGCTAAGGCTACTCGAAGAGAAGGAATCTGGATTTCTAGGGGAAGAACTTATTCGCTCCCATAAACCAGAGAGAATGGCGTACTGCCTGTTGGTGTCCGGACCGTTGTACAATAGGCCCAGAAACATTCATCGAGCTTCTCATTCCAATCGCACTTGTTTGAAGACACGAACTTCTTGAGAAGTTTAATAATGGTCTTATTGAAGGCTTCTGCTAACCCATTAGCCGCTGGATTGTATGTAGTAGAGGCTACATTCTGGATTCGATCCTTATCGCAGAACCGATAGAATTCATAGCTCGTGAATTGCGGACCATTATTATGGATAATCCTGCTAGGTAGTCTAGGGCCTAAAAATCAAGTTGTGCTATATATTTACCACTCAGCAATCAAGTTGCACTCTAAAAATCAAGCTACGCCACTGTTATGAAGATCAGATATCAAACTGCGCCACTGATCAGGTTGCGTCATATATCAGACTGCGCCCAGTCATGTTGCGCCAAAGTCTTCGTGGCGTCTGACATTTAATTGCCATCTTTGCCTGACAGCACTGACAACTGACAGCACAGTAAACAAAGAAAATCTCTTCGAATCCTTCAAAATGTGTCGTTCGAAGAGATTTAATTGACAGCTGTCATGCACAGCTTATGAGTTGCGCCTAGGTGCAATATGAACAAATTCCTTAGTTGTGCCTAGGCACAATCTGGATGAATTATTCAAAAGCTGCCACATGCCTAGGCGCAGCCCAAATCAGGTGCAGTTTGACTCGTTGACTGAAGCTCGCACAACCTGATGAAGTTGAGACAACTTACATTCTAAAGCAGGATGACGTGGCGCACATGCCACTAATCTTTCAAAACGTATCCACTATTCTGTACATGACCATGTGCATCTCAATCACATAATGTCACACGTCTAAAGACAGTTAGTACACGATTGTTAACTGAATGGAAGTTGGCACAACATAAGGTTGGTGCAACCCAAAGTGGCGCAATCCAGCCTCGCGCACATCAAAATAACTGCTAAAATAGTTATTTTCAGAACTCTATAAATAGAGTTTCCAATCATTATCAAAACATCACACAGGGATCAAGTACTATTGCAAAAATTGCTGCTACATTCTCCAGAGGCTCTAGTCTTCAAGTTCACATAGTCCAAAGGATAAAGTGATCGTCTTCTGATCAGATTCCTACAGTTGTACTTCTATAGAATTCAAATTGTACTCTTGTACTCTTTTCTGAAGTTTGTAATAAAACTTTTTGTTTTTACAAATAAAATGGCGATAAAATTCAAATTGTACTCTTGTACTCTATTCTAAAGTTTGTAATAAAATTTTTTATTTTTGCAAACAAAATGGTGACTCTGCTGGGGACGAATTTCTCCTCCGATGAGAAGGTGACAACTCAATTTGACGCTGCATCGATCAGCAAGACGCAGAAGACTCTAGTTGTTCAAGTCAACCAGACAGCCTATGAAGATATGATCAACAAGAAGAGCAACAAGCACACCGTACCTATCACCAAAAACAAAACTGTGTGGACTCCTAAGTCTTCTACAATTGTTGTTGCCCTGGCACAACCTGCTTTTATTGCCAAGGTACAATCTGCCTATGTGGCTCAGGCGCAGTCTGCTTCTACTGTCTGCACGCAGCCCACTCTTCATGTTCCTGTTGCCCGCGTACAACTCACTCCTACTGCTGCTTGTGCACAGTCTACTCTCACTGTTGTCAGTGCGAAGTCCACCACTCCCTTTGATGCCAAGGCGCAGTCTGTTTATGTTGTTGCTAAAGTGCAGTTTACTCATGTTGCTGCCAAGACGCAACCAATAGCCTATATTGCTAGGGTGCAACCAGTAGCACCTAATGCTGTGGCACAACCTGAGCAAACAGTTGTTCAGGTGCAGTCTGCAGCTCTGGCGCAACCCAAGGAATCTAGTCTTTTAGCTATTCCTTCCTCTAATTCTCCAGTTCTGAACTTGGAGAAACAATGTTCTAGTGCTAAAACTAGACAGAACAAACGGAAAGGCCATGTTACACTCCCTCAACTGGTACAACCTGTACCTAAGATGGTCCTACAACAAAACAGAGGGAAACGCTTCTTAGCTAACCCTCTACAAAATAAAGGAAAGCACCCTTTGGTCTTTTCTCAAACTTCCCTAGTATATGATTCAGAGGAAGATATATCAGATTCCATTCCTTTAAACAGAGGTTTTCAGATCTCTGCTATGGAAAGAAATACTGATCAAAGAGGCATCTTGCCTACCCCTATGGGGACTGGTCAAGATCTTCCAACCTTGCAAATTTCAAGATCCAAGCAAGAAAAGTTGATGGTATCTCAAACAGAGACACCCAGAGCAGAATTCTCTAATTTACGTGCTTATCTCAATAGGCATCCATCAATTTCAACTTCGGTAAAATGCAAGAATTCTATGCCAAATGCCAATCTATACCAGAAACTAAAGTTTGAAAAGAAGGACCCAATCACTTATGCTAATGAGTTAAGTTCCTCTTTGTACATTCAGGAAACTAAACATCTGAAGAATAGGAGACATGTTCCTAATATCATTAAGGAATATGTTTCTCCGACTTCTTCTCGTCCTGTAGTGGAGACTGATCTCCGAGAACGTCTTACACAAAGACAAAAGATCACAGGGATGTCTTCTTCACCTCTAAATCACTCTTCAGATCGCTACTGCCTGCATGAAGTGGTCATCAAGTGTTGCTTCCAATCAGCTAAACGATCTATCTTCGATCGTCTGAACTATGTTTCAACTTCTGAAACCATAATAGAAGATGAAGATGAGCCGTTATATGCTTCTGTCAACATGACTTCCCAAGGCACTGGGGGTAAGAAACGTCCAAGTCGTAATGCATCCCGTAATCCCAGTCAGCAATACTTAGATCGGATTCATGCACCCAGTGAAGGGGTCTTTCAATACACCAGATCAAGAAATCGATATTTGAACCAAGGTGTCTTTAATCAAGAAGACCTCCCATCACTCATCTAGGAGAGGACTCTTTATCTGAGTTTGATGCAGATAGTGAAAGTTCTGAACAAACTATCTCGTCAATAGCAGCAAGAGAAGTGACGGCATATGCCATTACAGAAGATCAAGACGCTTCTAGTTCAGCCAATCAAGAACAATAAATTGTTGCACTAGAAGACAAGCAGAAGACCATGGATGAAATGGTTGCAAGTATGCATACTATAATAGTAGCTCAACATACAGTGCCACCGGTTATAAACCCTACTACAAATCCAGAACTTATAGCATCTTCTGTACCTGTTAATGTTAGTCTGGGGGCACCATCTCCTCAGGTTGCTTCTGTACCAATTCAAGCTGATCCTAGTCAGTCTGGTGCTGGGGGTGGTAATTACCATGTTGTTCCTTCTCCTAACAATTCAAACCAACCCACCAATTCACAAACATCAGGAGATGCTAATGAGGCTGTAAAACTCTTATGCACTCAATTTGAGTCCTTTAAGCAAAAAGATGGCCTATAAAGACTTGGCATAAAACAACTTTATCCTACAGAATGGAAGGAAGTCCCATTCCTTCCTAAATACAAGCTTCCAACCATTATGTTGTTTGATGGCAGCACTTCTCCAAGTCAGTACATTAATCACTTTGAAGTGATGACTGAGCAATTATATCCAAATAATGCTCTCCTTACCAGAGTGTTTGTCGGTTGTTTAGCCGGCGCAGCATACGACTGGTATCATAGCTTGCCTGATGGCTACATAACTTCTTTTGCTGGTTTCAAGCAAACGTTCTTGGAACGATTTTATGAGGGAGTCAACGACATGACGATGTCTGCCCTTATTAAGATCAAACAATGACATAATGAATCTACAAAGAGTTTCATTGAAAGATTCTACCGAGAGGCACTTAAAATGCCTTTAGGAACTCCATCTGCTGTAACAATAGACACCTGCAAATCAAACTTGTTGTCTATTATCAACATATGGACGGGATCTACACAATTTCAATATTGGCCTTCTTTCATTGTGAATGCCAAGGCGACAGAGGTTAGTGCTGAAAAATTCAAGCAGTTAGGAGTAAAAATGACTCATCCTAACCAAGATAAACATTCTACACTCGGCGGTAATAATCGCCAGAATAACCACAAGGGTAAAGAAACATTGGCCATCAATCTCAAGGGCAAGGAGTCATTGGCTGTCAATATTTCTCAGACAGCACCCACTCCATCAGCACCACCACAGAAGACACCTCATCCAAAAGAAGAGTATTCTTTTGATAAAGATGATACTTTAAGCATCTTCGATTGCTTAATTAAAAGTAATAAGCTTCAACTGCCAGAGGAAAAAAGGCCAGAAGAAGTGGATAAAACTGATCACCCTAAATATTGTGTTTATCACATATTTATAGGGCATCCAACCAGAGCATGCTATGTGCTTAAAGGCAAAATCCAAAAAATAGTCAACTCTGGAGCGATTACTCTTCAGCAGGATCAGAAGATAGTGACAGCTAATGTTATTTCTGTACAATTTGGTAATTTTCCACCACAACTTGTGTAAGATGGTGTTGTCCCTATCCCAAGGGCTACTTTCGAGATCGTGAATCTCCCACCTCCCCAAAATAAGGGTCTTATTCTACTATCAACTGACAGAGGGAAGATTATATGGATTCATCTAGATCTGGTAGCAGATTTTGAAACATCTTCCTTTTCCAAGCAAAAGAAGCACTCCAAAACTAAATTCAAGAGCTGCAACATGGTATCCTTTGAACCAGTACCGGAAGAAGAAATTCTAATTGGCACTAGATCTGGGAAACCTTATCTTCGTGAATATCCTGAAGCTCAAGAGAATTCTGCCTCATCTCCTGATGCTCCTCCTACATCATCTTCTCTTGCTGAGAGTATACCATCTACATCCTTTTCGGTAGTAGAACCAACTCTCCCTAAACCGACATCAGCAGACAAGAAAAAATAGCCTATCCGTTTTGGCGAAGCACTGAAGAAGTCATCGTCGCTTGGACTTGAAAAGCCATATAATTTTGACATATTGGCTCAATTAGCCAATACTCCAACAAGATTGTCAATTTTTAAACTCTTACGTCTCTCAAAAGAAACTCAAGAGACGTTAAGTGAAGCTTTAATACAGGCTGATGTTTGTCTTACTCTTCTCAAGAAGCCTGAAAAGGAGCTAGTCAGTTGTGCACATTGCCATAGTGTATTTGAACTAATGCCCAATATTACTTTTACATAAGATGACATGTTGTTAGAAGATAATCGTCATGATCGTCCTCTCTATTTCACGGGATATGTGGACACCTTGAAAGTCGATCGTATTCTGATTGATCCAGGGTCTGCTCTTAGTATCATGCCAAAGTCTTTGCTGGATGCTTTGAAGATCCCAATGCATAACCTTTCTACAACTATCACTACCATCTTGGGGTTCAATCAAGGACGAAGTGAACCTTTGGGAAAGATACGCCTGAAACTTCAAATTGGCAATCTTCATACAAAGATGACTTTCTATGTAATTGACAATCATGGATCATACAATCCTTTGTTAGGAAGGCCATTCCTCCATGAACACAATATTGTACCTTCTACTCTGTACCAATGTTTCAAATATGTGGATGGTAATAGAGAAGTCCAAAAAGAGGTTGCAGACCTGAATCCTTTCAAAGGAGTTGAAGCGTACTGTAATGACTCTTGCATGTATAAAGAGGAATTCATGAAGATGGTACTGGCAATGGACACAGATGAAGAACAGAAAGGCGTACGAAATAATACTCTGGTGATCCCTGTCAAAGGGCGTATTTCCTATCCTTAGTCTTCCAAACCACTGACTATCTATCTTCCTTCCTTTGAGAAACAACTTCCTGGTGATAGTCAGGAACAAAGGGAGCTCACCTCTTCTGAGCTGCTTGTAATCGACCTTCGTCGTAAGAAGCCCCCTCATCCTTCTCGTTCTTCTTCTCCCCCTCTAGCTATCAATCTGACTAAGCCTGTTAAGGCTAAAGGTTCTATTGTAAATGATGGTGTAAAAATTAATAAAGCAGCTCCTTTACAGTATACTGATGTCTCTTACTATACTCAATGTTATTTGGATATGCTAGATAGCTTTAAGCCACTTACAATAGGTGTCGTATCATCTCTACAAAATGTGGTATCATTGGATTTAATACAAGAGTCGTACTTCTTAGTACCGTTTCGAAAGAAAGATGAAAGGCCTATATTCTTCAATAAAAGAGAGAAACAAAAAATCATGCTCTATAATGATAATAGAGATGATACATAAAGGCTACAATTACGTCGCTATAATCCACAATCTAAAGCAATCATCTATAAAATGGGCTATGATTTCAGAACATGCCTCAACAGCGGAAAAGGAAGACGAACACCTATTCGTATTTCTGTTCCAAAAGGAAAATCACAACAATATCACAGTAAAATGAAGCGGGGATTAGGTTATGCTTCACCACTTCCAACTCCAGAACCTTACTAATCTGATGAAGAAGAACGATCTAACTCTTCTGATTCTATCTCATAGGATTCTGATACTAGCATTGGTCATGTTCATAGGGTGATAGTATCTTCTAACATGGTGTCTGCCGAATTCTTGGAAGATGATGGAGATGACATTGAAGAAACTCATGAAGTGGACCCTTGGGAACAAAGGATGGACAATCAGTAGGAACTTTGTTTTAAACAACGAGAGCCAATTACGGAGGATTAACTAGTCCAAATCGATATTGGAAAGAAGGGTGTAACGCCCCAGTCCCAAAATACGTAGGACTAGGTACGTCGACATGCTAGCTGTATACATACGAAGTATACTCCAATATATGGAAACCTCGTATGAATACATAAGCTGTAAAATGCAGTAGAACCATAAAAAAACTAAATCTCATCCACTAGATAAATAAATGATATAAAAGCAACTTTGAATTTGTCATGTATACAATCGTTGGGCAGAGACAAAGTCCACTACCAACTACCTCAAATAAAATGTACAAGAAGTGATCGATAGAATAACGAGACGAACCAAGCGCAATCGTCTTCAAAAGAATGGAGAAGATCACAGCCATGGCTAGAACACCTGCAATATCACAGAAGCACACACACCTGGAGAGATAACCAGGTCCTCAGAAGGACGTAACAAGATACAGGAAGAACATGCCATAAATACTGAATACAAAATATGCCACAAAGAAAGTAAGTGACAAGACAACAATAAGGTAATCTAACCATACTACGGTGTTCATGCAGTTAAGAACAAACCTCCAACGTATGGGCACTCTGGCTCAGTAGCAGTAATCTCAGGTATGGCCCATCAGGATACCAGGGACCTCAAAGCATAACATTCATCGAATGTCAGAGGCCAGCAATAAATCGGTATCAGGATCCAGGACCATATCTCTCGCGGAGATAACCGACAATAGGGAAGTGCATACTTGACCCATATGTTAAGGAACTGTTCTTCCCACCCAATGTCTAACAGAGTCACATCCATGTCTCGTATACCTCTACTAACTGCTAAGTCTCCTAACATGCCTCTATTAGCAGTTAGCCCTAACGCATGCGCATGGGGGATCAGCCCACACACAAGAACCTCTACATGCTACTCATCTCACATATTCTCGTGGTACAACTGTGTCAAAGTAGATGCGACACACTACAGATGGTAGTCTTTTAACTCTAAGTCCATATGCAGTCAAAGGATAATAACAAAGTAACTAACAATCACTGAGCATGTAGTAAATCAAGAACTGTAATAACTGGAAATAATGAACAGTGATATGTAATAAAATACAGACTGAATGTAAATAGTATAATGGCAAGGTATCTTGTCTGTGGTTATGTGCAAAAGAGGATAATCCAGTAGCTCGAACAGACAAAATAAACGAAGCAAGAAAAGCCAAATCCCGCAGATGACTCCGGATGCTGCAACAAATATCACGAGCAAGTTTGGAATATAAGATATGCCTAGGAAATGCCTGTCCAAAAGTTAAATTCTGTAACAGGGGCAAAATCGTAATTTTGGATCAAAACGATGTCCACCGTTGGACCCGCTTTGTACCGAAATGTGCGCCAGAACCTACGGTCTCTAAAGTCATCAAACTACATGTCTACGAATTTGTTTTGATAAGATGAACCCAATGGTATGTCCAATTTTAGATTCCGGTGGGTTGTACACAAAATCGCCCGTTGAGTGGGATTGTGGGCCCGCCAAAATAGCGTCTCGATCAATCTTCTCGGAATTGGACCAAACTTGGCTCACAGGACCAGAAAAATATTTTGAGTCCAATAGCGCAAGTTTTATCGCGATATGACGAGTGTGCACAAAGTTGTGACTTAATTTGCAAAGGGTCGATACGGGGTATCTCGACGGATACGTACTGATTTCGTCGCGCACATGCAACGAAATCGGGTTCCGTCAGTTCCCACATGTCGACAACATCCATACACGCCTTTCGATGCATATAGTGTGCGACCACGTCGCCCGGTTTGTCGGGGCACACGCCGTATCGGGTGTTTTTTCCACTTTTTGAAAACAGAATTTATAATTTTTTGGAAAACTTTAACAACGTGTAACTTTCTACATACTAGATGAAAAGTGAATCCAGAAGGTGCGTTACAATCTCGGTTATGTTGTCTTTGACTGCCTTCAATTAGTTTTTATGAAAGTTTAATGGACAACAAGAAAAGTGGCCGACAAGTTGGTGTTTCAAAATAGTTTTTAATATTCAGAAAAGTGGGTTTTTCTCCAACTTCGTCTCGATTTTTCGAGCAAGTTGGATGGCCATGTCGAAATCCACCTGGGGGATCTCGAAGTGGGTCATGTGGGCTTTCTACACGAATTTACGGATCTAAAAACGGATTAGAATTGATAGAGAAATCAAACGGAAAAGTTGGGTACCTTAAAGTGGGAATCTGTTGTTGTTGTTGTTGTTGTCGTGACGACCGAGAGACGGGGATTATGTCGCTCCGACGAGGCTAGGCACACACGCCGAGAAGAGGTAGGAGGATGGAGGAGAGAGGAGGAAGAAATTTTAGGGTTTTTCCAAAGCATATATATATATATTTTTTTTCCAAAGCATATATATATATATATATATATATATATATATATATATATATATATATATATATATATATATATATATATATATATAATTTATATATACATATCTATATATATTATGGAGGGGGTTGGCCTCCATATTCTAAGTGTTGTTGTATATAAGGGGGGGGGGGGGGGGGGGGGGGGGGGGGGGCGCACACAATATTTGTGCTGCTGTTGCTTATTCCTTTCTTTGTGAGTTTGGTGGTCGGGTGGGGCCGACCACCACTTCTATATTATTAATTTTTTTCTCTTTTTTTTTCTAATCATTACTTTTAAATATAAATATAAATATCTATATATGTATATATCCATAAATATACCAAAAATTTATTTTAAAAAAAAAACCAAATACCATTAAAAGTCAACTATCCAATTATTTAGTATATTTGAGCATATCTATATATATATATATATATATATATATATATATATATATATATATATATATATATATATATATATATATATATATAAATTCAATCCTTAATAAATCAACTCAAAATAATAATACTATTTAAATAGGAAAATATGTTTATTAAATCTCTACCAATTTGAAATAAAAGTTTAATATTATCTAACTATATATATGATGCATCAAAAATATATTTTTACATATATACACAAATTTAAATTGCCATCAAAGGCAACAATAATAATATCACATTAATATCAAATAATACCAACAATAATAAAATATCTATTTAATTTTCACAAAATAACTTTAGTAATAATAAAATAATAAAAATTATTCCAATGTGTGAACTTTACCACACACCCTCATCCGGGTCCAGGAACATGTACCATTTTTGCAACACCTTATTAAATAATAAAAACATAAATTTTTGTACTACTAATTAATATTTAGAAAATATTCCCCCAAACCTTAAAATAAATTAAGAAATATTTTACTCCCATAAAATATGCATCCATGGTCGTCATTGATCACACCTCCTGTCTACTTGGGCTTAAATTTGGTCCAGGCCCAGTTCGGGCTGAATTGGCCAAACCAGGTCATCAAAAAAATAAATAAAACCATAAATTGTATAAATTCATTTTTAAGTCCAATAAAATAAAAATATAATTTTTTTAAAAAAATAGGGTGTTTTACGAAGGGCGTATCACGACCAATCTTCATTAGCAAGAATCTCCCAGAGAAAGATAAACAAGAATTAATTCACCTTATTCGTGAATATATTAATGTCTTTGCATAGAGTTACGAAGATATGCCGGGATTAGATCCTCAAGTCGCAACTCATAAACTTAATATCTTGCTAAATGCCAAGCCGGCCAAACAACAACAACGGCGATTCAAGCCTGAAATGATGGATGCAATTGATGATGAAGTCAAAAAGCTTATAGCTTGCGATTTTATCAGAGAAGAATAGCATCCTGACTGGGTAGCCAATGTTGTACCAGTTTTGAAGAAGACTGGAAAGGTTCGGGTTTGCATAGACTTTCGGGATCTCAATGATACTTTCCCTAAAGACGAATTCCCTCTCCCAATTACTGATGTCATGATCGACAATACATAACCAAATCCGGATGAATCATGAAGATGAAAAACATACTTTATTCTGTACTCCTCGTGGAGTATACTGTTATACAGTCATGTCGTTCGGTCTTAAGAACGCATGTGCAACCTGCCAGCGGGCTATGCGTACTATCTTTCGAGATCATTTGCGAAAGACTGTCGAATGCTATGTTGACGATATTTTTGTCAAAAGTCGTCTAAAGGAAGATCACATTCAAGATTTAAGAACTATTTTCAATTTAATGCGCCAGTATCTTTTCCTCGAAAACCGAAGTGACTGTTCATTCATTCACTTTCTTTGACCTATCATTCGTTTGGCATTTGTGGCCTCTTATTTTAATAATATGAATTCACGTCCTCCACACCTCTGAATTTCGATTATTTACATCAGCAACTTGTCACGTCCTTATTACCTCTGATAAAGTTGTCTATTGAAATAGCAATATTGTTAAAAATTATATTCTGCCATGTCCATATTACCTCTGAGAAGTTATAATAAATATTGTTATTTTCTAAATCAAGAAATATATCATGTCCAGTACCTCTGAATATATTTTCTATTCTATTACTTATATCTATAACAAGATATGCAACAAGTAATGGAACCACATAAAAAAGTCTTTATTATTTCTTTTTGCAAAAAGGAGTACATTGTAATAATAGAAAGAAACAACAAAATTTTCTCATTTTACTCTGAAGGACAGGTGATAAATTTTGCAATTTGTTTCTTCAGAACTTGAATTCTTTCGTCACGAGAATTTAGCACTCTCTGTCTAGCTTCGACTCTTCCTGATTCAGGATCAAAAGGTTGTAGAGCAGCAGTTTGACGTGTTAATTCTTTATTCTGAAGATGTTCAAATTCTTCCTTCTGATGCTTCAAAGACTCCACTTGAGTAACAACAGCTTGATGCAATTGGTTTTCCTCTTCTAAGCTCTACTTAACAGTTTGGAGTTCTGCTTGAAGCTGAGCAGTTTTAGCCTCTAAATTAGCAGCCTTTTTCTCTTCCTCTGCAGCCTTAGTCTTGTGACTCTCAGCAGTAACAGCTGCATTAGAGATTTGGATGTCTAATTCAGAGGATTGTTTAGTGAAAGCCAACAAAAATTAATGCTTCGAAATTGGCTTTACTAGTTGCTGCTTCTCGAGCCATAGTTTCATATTCCGTGTTTACTAGTTGCTCGATGTCTCCTCTTTTCAGTTCCTTATAAGCTTCAATTGAGCTCTCCAGCTCGTCCAAAATATCTTCCAGGAATGAAGCTTGTGCCTCGTCTCCTTGACTACGGATGCCTCCGATCAAGAATGTAGAGGGAGTTCTGACGGTACTAAAAGGAACGTCTTCCCTCTCCATCACTCTATAGACTAAAGGCTCTGTGGATGTAAAGAAGATTCTTGTGAAGGAGGCCACCACAAATTTGTTAGTTGCCACGGCTCCTGGAGTGGCTACTACTTTTACTGGAGTTTTTACAGCTTTAGTAGGTAGAGACAATTCATCTTGAGCACTAACATGAGAAGAGCTTCCTTTCCCTGCTATGTTTCCTGCAGGTTCTTCTACAAATCACATATGTCATTTATATTAATAACCTATAAAGATGAAGATGCTCCAACAAATTGATCATGATTAGAACTTTACCTAAATTGGGTATATCACGAGGATTCTACAGAGGTTACACTGTTTCTGATTGAAGCTTCGACAGGGTCTCTGTAGACTTAGTAGCCTGACTACTACCTGCTCCCGATTCAGTCTGAGGTGGCAGAGTTACTGGAGTTTTATTTACTAATTCTGCTGCCACCCTAGACGTCTCAGGATGCTCAGTGATCGTAGGTTCATTAACCTCAGGAAGATTGATATGTTCCTCATCATTAATCGTATTCTTCTCGTCTTCAGCAGTTGAAGGATCTTCAACGACTGGGAGTTCTTGTGATGATGGTGCATCTACTAAAGTTTGTTTTTCTTTAGTGATGTTATTTCAATCATCGTCAGATGTTCCATCATCAAAATCGCAACCAGCTAAGGCTTCAATCATCACTTCCTCAGAATGGGTAGATTCTTGAGCTTTCGGAGTATCTTGCAGAGGCAAATCCTGCTTGGGAGATGAGAATTCTGGACTCATGGGAGTTAGAGATGGAATTGTTATCCCCACCGCAGTAAGTACATTGGCGGGAACATTTTCTATCATGATGGTAATAGGAGGCTGGACATCTGCTGAAGTAATCAATATAAAGAAAGAAGATCAATTTAAATATCTTTGATAAAAATTGATATATTAGGATATGTCGCAATTTCGATATTACCTTCTTGAGATGGTTCTTCTTCAGTAATTATCAATTTTCTTCTGACTTCTTTGGGTATTGATGCATTTGGCTCTGCAGCAGCTCCAGTACGATCACTCTCCGTATCAATCAAAGAAGTAGAAGTTCCTCCTTCTATTATTTTCCTCGACTTTCGAATAGAAGAATGAGTGATAGCCTTCTCTCCAGAGGAAGAACTAAGGAGCATCTGTTTTGATTGAGAACGAGTTGTTCTCATAGTCACTGGTTCATTGATAACCAGTGACGTTCTTTTCTTCTTCTTCGGAGCCCTTGGAGAATTGGATGTATTATCTCGCTGAGGAGATGCCGTCGTCTCCTTAATCTTTCTCTTCTTCAAACCCTTAACAGGGGATTATTTTTTTGCACCTTTATGGATATGTTTAGAGGATCTTGAACTTGATCAGCATAGTTTATTAAAATTGATGCCTCCAGAGGTACATCGGCAGGATCTTTGTCTTCTACATCCCGGAAAGACTGAAGAGTATGTTTTCCTTGTTTAAATCTCTTTTCAGTTGCAAAGCTGTGTGCAGGATGGTAATTTTTAGCGAATGTGTTTGCTGAAGTATAGAATTTTGCGTATGAATATAACATACGCGGGCCTTGTGGAAGATTCTAAGGCATGGAAAAGATAGCTTTTGTGCCTCGGGCGTTGTAATAACTCCAAGCCCTAGCCCCATCAATGAGAAAACCCTTGGCCTATAGGCAAGTGGTTGCATTACCTACATGAAGCTGATCATATCCGAACTGCCGTACAAATCGACTTGGCAAATACGGTTCCAAATAGCATTCTTCTTCGAATCTATAGACCAAGTGAGAGGGACGGATCGCCATAAGCCATAAAAAGATGTTTGGGCTTAAACGGAGTGTTTCTTCAGTTAAGTCCATCATTTATGGAGGCATAGTTTCATACCCCGGAGAAGGTCCAACACATTAAAAAATCCATCCTGATCCACGGTTCAAGGCAAATCTGCACTCTGAAAGAGCAGTATATTGCTAGTGAGCGTTAGAGAAGCGCCCGATGAAGTCTCCATCAACAGTTCCCATATCAGGGTTCATTAAACCGGGATGGTGTAGCAATAACCACCTGAATAAATAAGTATTTGGCATTTTAGTACGAGAAAAATTCGACCGAGCATCCTTATCATGCAACATAGTGTCCACAAAAGAACGCAGTCTTACGTTCAGGCGGCAAGTCGTGGCTGATAAGAGATCCATCTTATATCCAAATACAAGACGCGTTGCAGTAAACTGGACACCCCGATGGAACCTGTCGACTGCACTGGCTCCCGGAACTATAAAATGCCGTACCATAAAGATAGAAAACCCGCTAGCTGGGCTTCTTGAGACAGGTCTGTAACCCTGTCTAAGATAACTCTAGAGAATATCACCAGCCTTGAACGGATCCGAGTCCTCAGCCAATGAGACATCTCCATTATCATGTTGTTCCATCAGATATTGTATCTCACTTCAATCAGAGGGTTCAAAGAATCGACGAGCACAGGCTTTACCGTCCAGTGGCTTGCCGTACATGACCCAAGAACAGATATGGCATCCACTTAGTGATGTAACAAGTGCCCGCGGTGGCACTTTTGTAGTAGAGTGAGCAAATCTTGTAGTGACGTAGTAATTCTTGGAAAACTATGATCATCTGGGGATTCTCCTCTGCCAGAGCATCCAATTCATCATTTGTGGGCACATACTCTTCATATGGATTATCACCCATTGGTAGGCAAGAGATATATTCTATCTCGTGAAGAGCAAATCCTATTTCTCCATGGGGAGTCATGAAAGTCCCAGTACTTTTATTATATTTCTCTATTAGAGCCAAAAACATATGAGGATTCGGGAGAATGCAATATACTGTAGTGCAGATGGCATTATAGAGCCCCAGATCAATGAGTTTGTCTTTGAATTGATCCAAAATCCATATAGACAAGCTGCTCCAGTGCTTCATCTCTGGGTTTACCAGACCTGTCATATGCATAGCGCGGTCTGGATATCTTCCGTCAACTTTACAAACGTATTTGCAAAAATAGGTATTCTGACCGGAAGGAGCAAGGAAGAATCATCGGGAGGGATGCAGCTCGGCCTCAAACCTCTTAAATGTGTACTATATTTTTCAGAGGTGCTGTAAAAATGGTCCATATTCCTCGGACCCAATTTATAACAGATTTTGCCGACTCTCGCTTGCTGAAGAGGAGTCAGATCCCATGACATCCTTCTAGGATAGCTGGCAAAAGCATATTGGGATAATGCCATTGACCTTGATATTTCTGTTAGGTATATGGCTTTGTCCTCCTTTGAGAAAGTTTTCATCTTTTTTCTTGGCTTAGGCTGGGAAGTCTTCTTGATGGCATCCCCGAATAAAAAGGCAGGATTCTTGTGGACCATAGTATCCAGGCTCTGAAGGGGATCCCCGTTCATTAAGTTCAATAGGGTTTGATTATCTTGATTTATGAGAAGAGTTCTTCGTGCTTCAGGACCGTCGTACTGAGGAAAAGTGACATGAGACAAATTCTTCCTGTACTCCGGGACATTAAATGTTGAAGCAAATCTTTCTGCATTTGGGTCTTCCCTGAGATTAACTGCAAAGAGATATATGAACAAAAATTAGAAGCAACAAAAGTGTACGACTTGTACAAATTATTGAGTTGCACGAACATTCTGAGTTATGCCATGTAGTGTTGCGCGAAGCCTAAGTTGCGCAACATTCTGAGTTGCGCAACAACCCAAGTTGCGCCACATACTATATTGCACGAAACTCAATTTGTGCAACATCTAAGATTGTGCCACATACTGAGTTGCACTTCAACTTAGTTGTGCAATAATTTTAATTGCGCAAAATATTAAGTTGTACAACAGTATGCGCAACACGGTTCGTAAGAACGAACAGTGTTCAAAAAAGCAACCACACCCTAAGAAGGGGTGGCACAAAGTTTGTGATGCGCCACACTCTAAAAAGAGGGGCACAAGTCAATCAAAGATGAAATCATCATCCATAGGTCAAATGGGTTCGTCCTTAATCACCTTCCTTTGCTGGGTTGGCTATCTCTCGTTGAGAAGAGGGCGACGCATACTGATGCGCACGGGTCGACGGAGCACGAGTCGAAGGGGCGGTGACGTCCTTCCCTTTGTCAGCAGCAGTCTTCTTGGGGGCCATGTCGTCGAGGAGATGGTCAGAAAAGAGGGTTGCAAGAGTTCAAAAAATTCTCTCAGAAGATTAAATGTGAAAGTGGAGAATTACAGTCAGTTAAACAGGGGTTATTTATAGCCTAAAAGTGGAATCCTAACAGTCACCCCCAATTACGCATGAAAATCATAAATGGTCGCAACAGACTAAGCAAGATAGACGCAACTTGACTCAGTCAGATTCATAATTCAAAGTATTTTAAAACTCTAAAGTATTCTTAAAGTTTTGAAAACTTTGAATGGGGTCTTGTAGGGCCTAAAAATCAAGTTGCGCCATGTATTTACCACTCAACAATCCAATTGCGCCCCAAGAATCAAGTTGTGCCACTGTTATGAAGATCAAAGATCAAACTACGCCACTTATCAGGTTGCGCCATATATCAGACTGTGCCAAGTCATGTTGCACCAAAGTCTACGTGGTGTTTGACATTTAATTGCCATCATTGCCTGACAGCACTGACAACTGACAGCACAGTAAACGAAGAAAATCTCTTCGAATCCCTCAAAATGTGCCTTTCGAAGAGATTTAATTGACAACTGTCTTGTACAGCTTGTGAATTGCGCATAGGCACAATTTAAACAAATTTCTTTGTTGTGCCTAGGCACAATCTAGATGAATTATTCAAAAGCTACCACGTGTCTAGGCGCAGCCCAAATCAGGCGCTGTTTGACTCGTTGACTGAAGCTCGCCCAACCTAATAAAGTTGAGACAACTTACATTCTAAAGCAGGATGACGTGGTGCACATGCCACTAATCTTTCAAAACTTGTCTACTATTTTGTACACGACCATGCGCATCTCAAACACATGATGCCACGCGTCTAAATACAGTTAGTACACGATTGTTAACTGAATGGAAGTTGGCATAACATAAGGTTAGCACAACCCAAAGTGGTGCAATCCAGCCTCTAACACATCAGAATAACTGCTAAAACAGTTATTTTTAGAAATCTATAAATAGAGTTTTCAATCATTATCAAAGCATCACACAGAGAGAATATGCACGAACTTCATAATCCCCTCGGACCTGACTAACTATTAGCTTAGAATCGTCGTAAGCTTCTAGATAGTCAACTCCTAGTTATTTCTCCAGTTGTAGGCCGATAAATTGGGCATTATATTCGGCAACATTATTGGTACATGGTTCTATGAGAGAATATACACGATGTATAACCAGATGGTCGGGTGACACTAGCACGATGTCTACTCTGACCACGATATTCCTTTTAGGTCCTGTTCTTGATGCACTGTTAAAGAACATTCATCAAATGGGGATTTCCTCAGTTGCGGTGTTAGACTCCACTACTTCATCGGGGATTTCATCGTAGAGTTTGGAAGATTTTGGTACCGGATGAGCTGCTAGGAAATCAGCTAACGCTTGGCCTTTTATTGTCTTCTGAGGGACGATCAACATATCGTATGGAGTCAACAGCATTGCCCATGCAGCTAAACAGAAATTAAGAGAACCTGGTTTAGTCATGAGTATTCTGAGAGCATTGACTTTAGATATGATAAGGATAGTCTGTCCAGAGACATAGTGGCGTGTCTTCTGGATCGCAAATACCAGTACAAGACATTCCTTTTCTACAGGTGTGTATCTGTGCTCGGCACCCACCATCGTACGACTAAGGTAGTAGATTGCTTGTTCATGGCCGCCTTCATTTTTTTGAGCTAATAGGACACCAAGGGAATAGTCCATAGCACGGACATATAGTAAGAAGGGCTTCCCCATTATTGGAGCCACCAATATTGGGGGGCTTGTGAGATAGTTCTTGATGTCATCAAATGCATGTTGACATTGTTCAGTCCAGACGAAAGATACGCCTTTCTGTATAAGCTGAGTAAACGGTTGACACCTTCCAGAATGGTTTGAAATGAATCGTCTGATGTAGGCTAGCATTCCTTGAATTTCGCGTAGCTCTTTAAGATTTCTTGGGGGATGCATATCGAGGACAGCTCTCACTTTCTCTGGGTCAAGATGTATACCCTTTGAAGTGATAACAAAATCAAGGAACTTGCCACTGGAGACTCCCAGAAAAGAATTTGTTGGATTCATCTTGAGTTGGTGTGTACGCATTAGTTCGAACACCATTCTTAAATCTTGGAGGTGGTTGCACTTGTGACGACTTTTGACTTCGATATAATATACGTAGCATTCTACTATTTTGTACAAATGATCGTAAAAAATTGTGTTCATAGCTTGCTGGTATGTCGTACCTGCATTTTTCAATCTAAAGGGCATTGTCGTTGCTGCTGCTTCATAGGCGTAGCTTTAGACGAGATTTTTAGGCGGTACATAGCAACTTTAGGGTCCAATTCTGGCATGTATTCATTGCTCCATGCAAAGACGTCAATGTATTCTCTTATAAGCTGTATAAGAGATTATCGTCCTTCACCAGACAGACTTTTGTTGATGAAGATTGGTTTAAGAGATGGTTCATCTCCTAAATTAACTTGGACGACTTCGTCTTCAGTAGGTGGTTCACGTTGTTTGAAACATAACTCCCACCTAGTATCCATCTTTTGAGCCCATTGTTCAAGCTCGATCGATCGGATATCGTCTACAATTTAGTCAACTGACACCATGTTGACGGACAAAGTTGCCTTGAATATGTCTCCAATGCTGGAGTCTGAATCCCAGAGGCAGGAATCAGAAGAATGAGAACAATGATCTACTTTGACGTCTTATACTTCTGGAGTTGTTGAAGGAATGACGTAACCCAAACCAATACCATTTTGTTGATAATAGTTCTCGGGTTTGCCAGAAGGAGCAAAGTGACATATTGGCAACCATCGTCCCTGACCATAATTTAGCCCCTGGTCGCTTTTTATATTATATCCCATGTTCTGGATGATATTCTTGGCCTGCCAACTATATCGGTAAAGTTATATTTTCCCAGAATCATAGTCAGCTTCGATGTTGTGATTGGGAGAAGTAGAGTCCAGAACGAACTTTCTTTCGTCAATTATTTGACCGAAGATGATTAGTTCTTCACCCTTCTTTCTAGCTGGAACAATGAAGTAGTGGATATCTTCTGGCCAAACTTTTTCCCACAGATGAGGCATCATGACCGGCATGCAGAGATGTGGTCCTATGCCGTGCTCTAGAGCGTATGTCGTATCTATATACTGGTTTACAGATTGGTAGACATCGGAGTAATTCAAAGATAAACCTTTACTTAGAAAATACACAAGTTCTTCTTCAGGGATAACATCATCTACTGAAGGTATATTATTTTTAATATTAATATACTCATTGAGAGGATCATTGTCTGGAACAGGAGCCACAGCCTTGGCCAAGTTCACCATATAGGATAACTCTTCAGGATTGGGAGGATGGACTTCAGCAGGTTCCACCTGAGGTATTTTACGGAGAGTGATGGTCAATAGTTTGACCTTATCAGGGTTCTTCTTTTTAACCCAGATTGTGAGAGGCTTTGGAGTACTTTTTAGAGTAGTACGTCCTTTGGCTCGAATAATCAGGGGACCTTCACTGACGGATGAACTCACTTCAGCTTCATCATCAGCTTTATTTTCGTCATCCTTGGAGGGCTGAGATTGGTAAAGTACCGAATCTCCATAGTAGGCTTCAATACCTTTAAAAGGATCGACATCGGCAAACTCCGTCTTCACGATACCATCGTTGTTAACATACTTGAAGAACTGGTACAGTGTAGAAGGAATAATCATGTTCTCGTGTATCCACGGATGTCACAACAAGACGTTGTAGGATACATTGGCATCGATTACATAACAAGAAACCTCTGTTGGGAGATCACCAATCTGGCACTTGAGACGGATCTTACCTAACGGGTGGCTTCTTCCAGCATTGAAAGCCATGATAGTTGTATTGCTTGCAGATAGCTTGTACAGAAGGATTCCTAAAATTTGGAGTAAACTTCTAGGAATGATGCTGAGGGAGGAACCTGGATCGATATGCATCCAATCCACCTTAATCGCCCCGATATATCCTGTATAGTACAAAGGTCTATCATGACGATTATTTTTTAGTAGCATGTCCTCCTGTAAAAAGGTGATGTTGGGCACCACTTCCATAGTACTGCGGCAGAGAGGATAGGGGACAAGATCTTCAGTGTGGGCTTTGACTTCAGCGAGATAAGAGTCGGCATGTAGTAATGCCTCACTTAAGGCCTTCCGCGTTTCTTTGGAGAGTCATAATAGATCAAAGAAAGACAACCTAACAGGTGTATTGGCCAGCTGTGCCAATATGTCAAAGTTGTAAGGTCGATCCATGCCTTCGGGAGTTGGTGCCTTCAGAGACTTATCAAATTGCATCTCCTTCTGCTTGGCTTTGTCGATAGTTGAGGGCTTGGACGGACCGACTTTTGAACTTGTGGGGGCAGCAGGAGCTTGAAAAGGTATTGCTTCTTCTTGTGCAGGGTCATAAGTCTGTAAGCAAGCCTTCCCAGATTGCGTCTTGCCAGATAGAACATCGTAAATGGGAGAAGACACCATATGACATGATTTGTATTTCTTGCCCCTCTATACTTTGGGAGATACCACCCCCTTCGTCATTTCTTGCACAAGGTCCGGATGGACCTACATGATCTCACCATGTTCAGTCGTGAGTGGCACCAAGGTTGAGTTGCAAGCTGGCGGCAGGTTGACGACTTCCATTATTGCTTTAGGGATTGGGACTATGCAGTCTGGGACTTCTGTGGAAGGAAAGTCTCCAAATTAAAGAGAGATCATGTTAGAAGATACGACCTTGTCTTCAACTTCGAGGTTGATCACTTGGTTGTCGATAAGCTGTTGTATCTTCTTCTTTAGGATGATGCAATCCTTGGTAGAGTGGTACACGTGCTGATGATAAAGATAATACTTAGGATCGTTGAGTTGGTTTGCCTCCACAGGACGTCGTGGTTGAGGTAATGTCAGTTTATTACCCTTCGTCAATGTGTGAAAAATGGTAATAACATCGTCCTCGTCAAAGGAGAAAGTCTCCTTAGGTTTATCAGGAGCGCCATGAGAATTGGAAGCTCCCTTGGAAGTGTCAACCTTCAAGACTTTTTTCCTTTACCTCCACGGACAGGGATAGTTTGAGGGTGCTTGCCTTTGTCTTCAAATTTGGGTGTTTTCAATCCCAGTAATTCCAGATTAGGGACATCATTTTCAGCAGCATCAGTGGCCCCAATGAAAGCCGACCATGTATCATACTTATGTATATTCAGACAGAACTTCACTATAGGAAGGAAGTTATGTTGACAAGTATCCATAAGTTCTGAGTCTGGTATACCGAAGGACATCTTTAATGCTAGTCGCTTGAAGCGTTCGATGAAAGCAATGACAGACTCAGTCCTCCTTTGCTTGGTCTCGATGAGGGTGGACATACTAACATGCATGCCACTCTCGTAAAACCTGTTGAAGAATAACCTCTCCAAGTCTTTAAAGGAATTAATACAACCGTCAGGCAGACTGCAGAACCATTCAAAAGCTACCCCCTGCAATGTGCTAATAAATAGCTTTGACAAGAACGGATTGTCCCTGGGTAGGTGTAGAGTCTACGTGTTGATGTATGTCATGTGTTGGAGAGGGGAAGTCATCCCGTCAAATGAATTTAGCGTCAGTGGCTTGTAGTTAGGAGAGAAAGTAGCATTCTCCCATTCAGGAGGATAAGGTTGAGATATCCCCATCTTTTGAAGCTCGTCTTTGTGTGAGATGGTATCGAGATGGATAATAAGAGAATCAATTGCATCCAGTTGATTGAGCAGATGTTGAGAAATGGCTGCTGTACGGTTGTCAGGCGTCGTTGGTGAAGGACCACACCCAGCATTTACAAGATTTGGAGGATCGCAATGGAATGATACTCCTTCAGTAGTGAAGAAGGGTTGTCGCTATGAGTCGGACTAACGTATGTTAAGACGTTTGGTTGAGATGGAGGAACAGCCCCAGCAGCTTAGACTGCCATAATACTGGTAAGCATATCAGTGATCTTGGCAAATGTTGTTTCAAGACCCTCTAGCCGTTTGTTGGCCTGATCACTGGCTTCTTCAGGTCTCTCTCCATCCGCCATGTATATAGATAACATGCAAGGATCAATAGAGGAAACAGTACAACTGGTGTTGATACTGTCTGTTTCTGAGTTAAAAAGTCCCTCGTCTTCAGGTAGGAGATGTAGATAGTCACCGTCAAACTCGGAGAGATCATCGTCATCTGAAAGGCTACCCCCCGTGTGAAGGTCATCTGCTTCAGACTTTGAGGGAATACTACCCCCAGCTGAAGGATCATCATCTCCAGCTTGGGAGTCCTCGTCATCTATACAAAATCTCGTCCTTGATCGAGTACCCATATAGACTCCTTCAGATGTAACAGCTCGCTGGCTATCTGTTGGCAGACTTCTTTTTCTTCTGTTCGCAAAACTAAGAGAAAAAGTTGGGTTCGTGGTCCACCTTCCTTGATTGGGGCTCTCGTAAGGAGGACCCCATGAAGCCATGTTAGATGAAACACATAGCGGCTTTTCATCATCAGAGCGATGCAGTCGTCGAAACACGGACTACCTCTGAGGCACTCTCGTTGCTTTGGAGCAGCAATAGTTGATGACAATACTGGTGCATGGATGTACGCCAGGAATTGTCGTATCTTTCCTCACTTTACGCTTATGATTTATCATGTCGCGTAAGTCAACGAAAGGGAGTTTTGCCTTAAAACCCAGGTCACATGCATCGTCGAGCTTTGTATATAGGTTTATAAGGAGAGTTGGCACATCTAGAGTTAGTTCAGGTGCAGGGCAACCCCACACCTAAGTTCTGTGATGACCTTGAAGACAGCCCGTGCTATACGCGTTGGGGCCTATCTTTTTACTGTGGGTGTATAGACCCTGGGGTCTGTCTTTGGGTGCATGCTTCCTAGAAGTCTTGGCAGCATGCCCGAGCTTCCTCGATGTGGGCACATAGTACGGGTCAGCAGAGCTTGGGCGCATAGCCTTTGGTGCATGACCCTGGGAGCATAGTCTGTCGAAGACAGAAGTCTTCTAGCAAGAGTTATGCGCTCATACACCCTCTTGGGCGCATAGCTTTGGGCGCATGCTTGGTGAAGCAGCGCTGTTTTCTTCTAGTTTTGCCTTATTCGTTTGTGAGCCTCGCTGAGTTTGCCCAGAGCGTCGAACACTTCGATTTCTGGCATCGTATTATTTTTCTTTGCCAAGTATCGAGAGTTGAACACTCTATTGTTGATTGTACAAGAGAGAAGTCACTAGCCTAATAGAGCCCGAAATGGTATATGCCTTCTTCATGTCAGGAGCCTCTATGGTAGAGCTATTTACCATAGAGGATCTCCATGCGCCCCCGTGGAAGGCCTATGTGCCCACGTGACAGAGTCCTTCGATTGCATATCTTCTATGACACTGGCATGATATGCACCATGAGCCTTCGGAAGCCAAGTCTTGCGAGACTTGTTTGGCTTCACTGATTTTGAGGGAGTATAGCCATCCCTCAATAACGTCTCTTCAAACGCCTGCTGATCGAACTTCACGATCAACATGTTCTGAGTGCTCTCCACTTTATCGGTATCGGATTTCGTCACCACCTTCTCGTCAGAGAAAAAGGTAGTCCCCTGCAGAGTCGCCATTTTTATAGATACACACAAAAAAGAAGAACAAATGTTATCTTTTCTTATTTGTGCAAGGCATCACAAATCGATTACGCTTGAGAGATCCTGCGATGAGGATCCCCGAGTACAAAAAAATTCTGGAGAATGAGACGATGGAGATCGAGCGACAGTTCCTCCTTTACTCCGTTGACACTCCGATTACAAAAGTGGGAGAAAACCTAAGAAAATTGCTAACTCTCGGCTTACTAGCAAGAAGTGCAACAATTTGGCTCTTGAAATGCTCTCCATTCCCTGTTTTGAAGAGGTATGAGACACCTTTTTATAGTCGTTTCTGTGTTGGAATGATGTTATGCACCCACATGAGAAAATACACTAATTTTCATGTGGGTGCATAGTCCTGCTTTGGGCGCATAGATTGTAGGCGCTTGCAAACTGCGTGATCGTGGGTTGTTCGTGGGGTTGACGTGGCCGCATGCTCCGGTGCACGACTGCTTGTGGAGACTGACATGATCGTATGCTTCGGTACACGATTGATTGTAGGTTTGACCGAGACAGGGACTGTCCTGACTTGGGCGTATAGCCTGAAACAGGGCTATACCCCCCTTTTGGAGGAGTCCAGAGTGGGCGTATGGGCGCATAGCATGCTCTGGTGACTTGGGCGCATAGCTTGCTCTGGTGACTTGGGCGCATATGACTCTCTGGCTTGGGCGCATGGTTGTCAAGACTACTGTAATTTTTATGCTTCTACACATCTTTGTCATCTTTGTAGTAAAGCATGCACCCGTTCTTACAGCAATTGATTTTTTCGTATCCCATCCAGAGCGATATCACCATCCTTTTAGATCAGTAAAAGTCTTTAGGTAACTTGGCACCCTCCAGCAAGATATCTATAATCAACTCGAGTACTCGATTGTAGCTTTCTTGTGACATGTTGAAGTCGAACATTATGCTCAAGAGCCGAGTAATCACCTCTAATGGTGAATGGTCCTCACAACCAGGATACAAAGGAGTCCTTGTATTCGCCAACAACTCCATGAACTTCACGGCATCGACATTTGGTGCCTTCTCAGCCGTGTCACGATTGTCTGGATCGAAACTAGGTCCCGTAGCATCGAAGACCATGTTCACGTACTCGTTGTCGAAAGTACCATGGTTGTGGACATTCATATACGGGTCCACATAAGTCTCTTTCTCGAATACTAAAGATACAAGCTCTCCGTGTATGGTCTACTGGTAGTAATTCAGAGTGAAACCCTTTGAGCACAAGTGATATGTCACATCCACTTCTGATTGAAACTTCATGTTACGATATTTTAGACACGGACATTTAATTTTTCTACCGTCTATGTATTGAAGAAACGCCTTCGCGAGTTGGAGGAATTGTTCGACTCCGGCGATGTATTCATCTTGCATACTACACCTGTTGTCACGACCCGCACCCACTGTGAGGGTACGAGAACGTAACAACGCCCAGCCTACACCGCAGTGTCGGCGGTAGAATGCTGTCCTAGGTCAATTATCTAACAATATAAAGGTACTTGTACAGTATATACACTCCGAATGGAGGTGACATAGCAATATACAGTCTCAATCACATGTAAAGCAGAATGAAAGATAGGAAGGTAGATAGATAAATACTGGAATGAAGGAAAAACCACATAAATACAACCAGAGAGTCTAAGTGTCTACTGACATAACAAATCAGAACATCCAGCTCAATACAAGACTCTAATACTGAAATGAAAGAATATATACAATCTAGATCTTAAATGACAGAAATAGAAAACCTAGACTAGGGAGCCTCAGTCTCTATGCTAGTGGATTATGCTGGAAATCTGGGTCACACATGGCATCTACAGCTGCCCCATAGTAGGTGTCTACGCAGGCCTCCTCCTCATCCTCTGTAATATTTTCAACAGGTCCAGTCAGGACGGGAGCGAGCACAAAACATCTCACGCAGTTCATATCGAGTTAGGAAATATAAAGCATGCAATAGAGTAAAGTACATGAAACGCTGAAAGAAGAAGGTATATGAAAACAGTAAAGATTTGATAGCAGGAAATATCTAAATATGATAAGTAAGAACTGTAAGGAACATGTGATTTTAGAGCACAATATGGTTATGTAAACGGGTTAGGTTATACAATAAAATGGGACTCCTTTGTACGTGGGTGTACAATGGACATATACAATTTCTTATACAATAGGATTGATCACATAACCATTTCTACTCCCCCTCCCCAATCAATACACAAGGATCCAATTCAGTTACGTTACCTTATACAATGGCTTGTACAATGGCTTGTACAATGGCTTGTTTAATGGCTCAATGTGATACTGAGAGTACAATATGCACAATGAGTGTACAATGATAAGGGTATTCAATAAATACAACATGTAAGTGAAACGCACATCACAATATGTACTTAGTGAATATAAGGAGATAATATCTCAGAAGAAGATCCATATAGTACCAATCCGTGATAATGATCGTGTCAGTATCAAGTACAGTAATCTAGAGCAAGAATATAAATCCATACAAGTATGAAACGGTCAGAGAATGTACTCGCCTGATCTCCTGAGTGTCTGAAGATAATATACTGTCCGAGGAGTGGTGTTTGTCTCCTATAGAACAGTACAAGTCACAACAAGTCTAAAATAAGGAAATAGACTGCTACAATGTATCTATATGAAGTTTGGGGTCAATCTAGGCTAAAGTCAACCTTTGGTCAACTTTAGTCAACCCTAACAGTCAAACTAGGTCAATAAGGTCAAACCCAACCCAAACAAGTCTAATAAGACTCACTAGGCCTAACCAAGCCTAGGCTAGCACTCACATACCATACAAAAGTCACACTAGTCCATCAATACACTAAACTCAAGTGTGCACACTCCACATGCCACAGGCTATATGCCATATAGCCTACATCACACATATTTCATACATTATATTTATATACTAAATTAATATAAATAACATACACATATATACCATATCATTATTTTCAAGAATATAGTTAATATTTATATATGCATATAGAGTGAGGGAAACATGTAAAATTATGTGTGTGTGTGTGGACATAAATGCCATAGAGTGTAGGCATGCATCTAGCATGTGTGTGTGGTATAGTGTAATAGAGTGTATTTAAAGTGTCATGTGTGGCATGGGTGAGTGTAGGCATGCAATATAGTGTGTGAGTGAATGTGTGTGACAGGAAAAACTAGTTAAAGAATGTGTATGTGTGTCACAAGTGTGAGAGAGAGAGTGTTAGTGAAACATGTGAGGCAAGAGTGAACATGTGTGGTCATGTGTGTGTGACATGGGTATATGGCTATAGGCTATTGTGTGTGTGCACTAATGAACTGTTACAGGAATTAATAGGGAGAATTATGTATTGAAGATAATGTGTATGTGTGTGTTCAGGCAGAGAGGAAAACAGTGTGTAGGTATCCAGGAACCAAAACAGTGTGCTCTCTGTGTTCCAATGTGCACTGTGGTGTGTGGCATGTGACAGTGCAAGAAGGAATAGAAACCAATTCTCAGAATGTAACAGGTAATGCAAATAAGTAGGAAACCCAAATCAGTTCAAAGGAAAAAAAAAATCAAGTCATGCATCCTATATTATCCCAGATTTCATGAATTCACAGGGATCAATTCATCCCCAAAAATAGTGTAAGGAAAATCAGTCAATGTAAAGAAAAGGAACCCAATTAGTATTCTCAGATTTATGAAAACAGGAACATAATCTCAGGTTTAGAATCATGAACTCAGGGGAAAAAGGAATTCAGGTTGGTGAAGTATTGATAAAAACATTCTTAGTTATCAGTTTTATATCATTGACAACCAACTTCATAATACCTAGTTCTATTCCATTTGAAAACTATCACAATGAAAAATGCTCATTAACACATCAAAAGTCCAATTTCATATTGATATTCTTAGCTAACCATGAGCTATAATATGTGGAGAATGGTGCACAAAATCTCAGGCTTTGGGTAAAACTGGAGATAACAGTTTCATAACCCCACCAGTCCAAATTCGAAACCTATCTTCTAAATCCCACACAAATCCTAACTCAACTATTAAACAAGTACACAAATTAATATGGCAGTTGAATCATCATGTATCAGTTGGAAAACAGGAATCAAACTAGGAATTGAAAACAGGGAATTAAGAGTTGAACTCCAACTGCAGTCCACACATTTTCGAAAACCCATTCCAATATCAAAAATCCAATTCGAACCTTAACAATTAACACAAATCAGTGGACAATATTATAGGGATGTAATTACATATGTTCATGAATTAAAATGGCCATTGAACATTAAGAAATCAGTCTAGAATAGGAATCAAAACTTAGGAATAAAGGACAGCACATGTGTATCAGTGAAGTATTAAGAAAAATTTGGGATTCAATGAATTGACCTAATTAATCGTTAAGATTACAAACAATAGGTTGATAACTAGTGTAGCATATGTACACATGTCATGTGAGTCATTTCGTGTCCAAAAACTACGACACAGACGTGTCCAATACGTTGCAAACACGTGGGGTGCACCCAGTGTCACACAGTGTCGTGCACGCATGCACTCGAGTATAGGATACGACACACGACACTTCGTGTCACGTGCACACACCCACGTGGTCGCGTATGGTAGGGCTACATATGGGATAGCCTGATATGTGTCCACGACGTGTCTACAGAGGATACGAACACGTGTTCGTACGTGTCTGTGCATGTGTTCAGTCGCCTGTGCGCGACAGCGCGCGGCCAATGCGGCCCTGATTTCTCCGCACACAGACCACGAGACACTCCTAAACTTTGGGAGCAGGGAGTCAGTCAATGCCCCTCTACCCACACAAAATTTCGGATCAAAAGACCCCGTGTCGTGGCCACAGTAAGGTTCGAGTAGCAGGGGAAAATTGTGGACTGTGCACAGGCCGTGTCCAACACCAAAATACGACACAAAGGGACACGAAAATCACCTCAGAGACTAAGAAATCATTAAGCAATGTCAAAACTAAGATTTCTATTCAAATAGAATTCGAAAATAACAAGAAATGAATTTATTCCAGCATTCCATCCACACTTGCAGTCACGACTGATACGTGTCTGATATAGACACGTATCCGACACAATAAGGCACCAAACTTGGTCAGGTCGAGGTGGACACCTAGGATTACATGAATATGCAATAAAATCTAGAGTTTCAATAGGGTTTTAGGGTTAAACCTGAGTGAGTTTTTTCAGCCTCCAGAATATCCAAAGCTGAGAGGTTCTCTAGCAATGTACGCTCCCAAATTGCTCCTAGGCTGGGTTTGCTCCACAAGAACTGCAAGTAGGGATTGGTTACGTGCTATTGCAAAAGATTAGAGCTAAAAAGGATTAAAAATGGATGAATTATGGATTGGGGAAGGAGTCTATACCTCTCTTTCTTCAAGACTTGCAAGAATGATAAAAAAAAGAGGCAAGAGTTCAACATGAAGGTTTATATAGGGGGGAAACTACTACATGGCTGGTCATCCTAGGGTTTAGTGCCCAAATCTATGGCTCTCAATCTCCCACTAAGGATCTATGGTCCATATGGATTCTAGGTTTTAGCTATACTAACTCAAGACTATGACTAATCCTAGTCATGACTAGTCAAGTCATAAATCATGGCTAACCAACCTTAGTCAATGCTAACATGACCATCAACTTAACCAAGGCTAATCTAGGTTAGTCCAATCTATTAGGGTAGGTTCTTCTAGGTTAGGCTAATCACATCACATACCAAGCAATTATTCACATACCTTCAAATAGTACTAACAAATCCTATTAAATTAAATAAATCCCAAAATTTCCAAAGTATCCTCTAGGCTAAAATGTACTAGATGGAAACTCTACTCACATGGTTAGGCCCCCAAGGTCATGGTTAGTTTCCTGGTCAAGTAGTCTCTAGGACTACACTAGAGAAACACCAAAACATAAGTCATGATTCAAAATAGTTTTTAAAATGATAAAAAATCAATAAAAATCATGGAAAATCTTAAATACCATAATTAAATAAATTAAAATTCAAAATTTCAAAATTATCCTCATTTTAGAAAACTAGGTGTTACAAGTCTACCCACCTTAGAAAAATTTTGTCCTCGAAATTTAAGATGGTAGCAGTCCTTCTAGGTCAAACACCCCCACAATCAAAGTCTCAAACATACCGTCAGATAATCATATGCGTCTATCCAAAATCATGATACTCAGAATCTTCGTCGTGCTAGTGAGCAAGGCTACGATAATCACAGAGTCCTCGACTAAGGCACATATCTCTAGAATCATGGTATTTAAAATTTTTGCATTGCCGCATGCTTGGCAGCAAAAACCTTAAATTCCCACACCGAGAAATACGTCCTAAATCTGACTATATATCCTCACTATGCCAGCTAAACACGACCATCGAAGATTCTAGATTCCATAACTGGGTGACCTAGCCCATTTGATTCATCTCAGAAGAAAATTAAAACATGACACAAGAGCAACATGACAGAATTGATCAACCAACAAGGAACAGAGAGAATCAAATTTTAAGACAGTAATTACAGAATTTGAATCAAGAATGGAACCTGCAACTAGATCTTCCACGGTCTGAGCATCCTCGGCTGTCATGGCGAAAGCTCACCCTGGCTGGCCTCTCCTGGCCTGCTGCTGATGCTGTACGAACCTCTCCTGCTGAGTCTGCAATGGTGGTCCCCTCTGCTGTCCTGCCGGAGCCCTAGCTCCTGGTGCTATCTGAGCCAATGGTGTCGGGTTCTTGGGATACTCTCTACACTGATGCTCTGCTGAACCGCAAAGTAAATACATACCCATCCTCTTCCTGCAATCGTTCTACCAATGGCTTGGCTTCTTGCAGAAGTTGCACACGGTGTCCTGCTGATACTGCACCTGTCTCTGAACCTGATACTGAACAGGACTCTGCTGTAACTGATGTATCTGAGCCCTCGGCTGCTGGTACTGCTGCAGAAACTGATGCTGAACGTGCGGCCTCTTGGCCGGTCCTCCGCTGCTGGTGCCCCCAACTGGGTCTCGCCCTCTCTTGAGCCTAAGCTCAAGATCATCCTCAGCCAGTAAAGCTCCCGTCAGAATCTCCTCGAATGTGGCATCCCTGTTGCCCTTGGTCAAGGACTTGACTTCCTTGACCAGACCCTTCCGGAACCTCTGGGCCTTCGTCGCCTCGCTTAAACCCTCCACGAATCTGCTGAGGCGGCCGAACTCCCCAGCGTACTCCTCCACTGACAGGCTCCCCTGAACTAGGCTATCAAACTGGGACTCTAAAGCTCTGAGCGCTGAATCTGGGAAGAATTTCTTCTTGAAGAAGCCCTTGAACTCCTCCCAAGTCTGTCCGGCTACCCCCACCCTGGGGTCCGACTAATACCAGGTGCGAGCAAGATCGCGCATCCGGCTAGCTGCGGCCTCGATCTGAAGATCTGCTGGAATCCTGGCCAAGCGGAAGATCTTCTCTATATGCTCGATCCACTCATCGGCATATAGGATCCCCTCTGTCCCCAGAAAGTCTCTGGGGCTCATCTTCTGAAACTGCTCGATCCTCGGTGTCTTTGGCTGCTGCACCACTGGTCGGGCTGCAACTATCGAAATGACCAACTCCATGCCCCTTTCCTGCCGGGTCTGCTGCATCTCCATAAACTGCTGAAAGTACGCGAACATCTATGCCGTATCCACATTTCCTGTAGGCGGCGGCTGCTGGAACGGTACCTCTGGAATGACTGGGTCCTGCCTCCGAACTGGTGAAGGCATACCCTCAGCTGCTGCTGCTGCTGAAGTCCCAATATGAGCAGAGGTGGCAGGAGCTGTAGCCTTCCGACCCTGCTAAACTGGCTGAGAGGTAGCAGTCCCCTCTATAGTATCTCCATGAATGGCACGCTGTAATCGCGTCTCCATCATCCTGAAGACATATCAAACAAACAATTGCTGAGAATGAGTCGAAATAGCAAAGGAGGACAGTTATATTCAAGGAGAACAATATCAGCAAGAACTGAGATGGTAAGAATTTGATATGAGTTTTTCCTAGTGTGATTGAGTACCTTCAAAATATCCTAATCCTATTGCAGGCTGTAGTGATACTCTATTTCGAATACCACTACATAAACTCGACCTGCATGGGCCACCACTAAAAACGTGTCACGACCCGCACCCACTGTGAGGGTACGAGAACGTAACAACGCCCAGCCTATGCCGCAGTGTCGGCGGTAGAACGCTGTCCTAGGTCAATCATCTAACAATATAAAGGTACCTGTACAGTATATACACTCCGAATGGAGGTGACATAGCAATATACAGTCTCAATCACATCTAAAGCAGAATGAAAGATAAGAAGGTAGATAGATAAATACTGGAATGAAGGAAAAACCACATAAATACAACCAGAGAGTCTAAGTGTCTACTGACATAACAAATCAGAACATCCAGCTCAATACAAGACTCTAACACTGAAATGAAAGAATATATACAATTTAGATCTCAAATGACAGAAATAGAAAACCTAGACTAGGGAGCCTCAGTCTCTATGCTAGTGGATCAGGCTGGAAATCTGGGTCACACATGGCATCTACAACTGCCCCATAGTAGGTGTCTACGCAGGCCTCCTCCTCATCCTCTGTAATATTTTCAACAGGTCCAGTCAGGACGGGAGCGAGCACAAAATATCTCACGCAGTTCATATCGAGTCAGGAAATATAAAGCATGCAATAGAGTAAAGTACATGAAACGCTGAAAGAAGAAGGTATATGAAAACAGTAGAGATTTGATAACAGAAATATCTAAATATGATAAGTAAGAACTGTGAGGAACATGTGATTTTAGAGCATAATATGGTTATGTAAACGGGTTAGGTTATACAATAAAATGGGACTCCTTTGTACGTGGGTGTATAATGGACATATACAATTTCTTATACAATAGGATTGATCACATAACCATTTCTACTCCCCCTCCCCAATCAATACACAAGGATCCAATTCAGTTACGTTACCTTATACAATGGCTTGTACAATGGCTTGTACAATGGCTCAATGTGATACTGAGAGTACAATATGCACAATGAGTGTACAATGATAAGGGTATTCAATAAATACAACATGTAAGTGAAACGCACATCATAATATGTACTTAGTGAATACAAGGAGATAACATCTCAGAAGAAGATCCATATAGTACCAATCCGTGATAATGATCGTGTCAGCATCAAGTACAGTAATCTAGAGCAAGAATGTAAATCCATACAAGTATGAAACGGTCAGAGAATGTACTCGCCTGATCTCCTGAGTGTCTGAAGATAATATACTGTCCGAGGAGTGGTGTTTGTCTCCTATAGAACAGTACAAGTCACAACAAGTCTAAAATAAGGAAATAGACTGCTACAATACATCTATATGAAGTTTGGGGTCAATCTAGGCAAAAGTCAACCTTTAGTCAACTTTAGTCAACCCTAACAGTCAAACTAGGTCAATAAGGTCAAACCCAACCCAAACAAGTCTAATAAGTCTCACTAGGCCTAACCAAGCCTAGGCTAGCACTCACATACCATACAAAAGTCACACTAGTCCATCAATACACTAAACTCAAGTGTGCACACTCCACATGCCACAGGCTATATGCGATATAGCCTACATCACACATATTTCATACATTATATTTATATACTAAATTAATATAAATAACATACACATATATATACCATATCATTATTTTAAGAATATAGTTAATATTTATATATGCATATAGAGTGAGGGAAACATGTAAAATTATGTGTGTGTGTGTGTGGACATGAATGCCATAGAGTGTAGGCATACATCTAGCATGTGTGTGTGGTATAGTGTAATAGAGTGTGTTTAAAGTGTCATGTGTGGCATGGGTGAGTGTAGGCATGCAATAGAGTGTGTGAGTGAATGTGTGTGACAGGAAAAACTAGTTAAGGAATATGTATGTGTGTCACAAGTGAGAGAGAGAGAGTGTTAGTGAAACATGTGAGACAAGAGTGAACATGTGTGGTCATGTGTTTGTGACATGGGTACATGGCTATAGGCTATTGTGTGTGTGCACTAATGAACTGTTACAGGAATTAATAGGGAGAATTATGTATTGAAGACAATGTGTATGTGTGTGTTCAGGCAGAGGGGAAAACAGTGTGTAGGTATCCAGGAACCAAAACAGTGTGCTCTCTGTGTTCCAATGTGCACTGTGGTATGTGGCATGTGACAGTGCAAGAAGGAATAGAAACCAATTCTCAGAATGTAACAGGTAATGCAAATAAGTAGGAAACCCAAATCAGTTCAAAGGAAAAAAGAAATCAAGTCATGCATCCTACATTATCCCAGATTTTATAAATTCACAGGGATCAATTCATCCCCAAAAATAGTGTAAGGAAAATCAGTCAATGTAAAGAAAAGGAACCCAATTAGTATTCTCAGATTTATGAAAACAGGAACATAATCTCAGGTTTAGAATCATGAACTCAGGGGAAAAAGGAATTCAGGTTGGTGAAGTATTGATAAAAACATTCTTAGTTATCAGTTTTATATCATTGACAACCAACTTCATAATACCTAGTTCTATTTCATTTGAAAACTATCACAATGAAAAATGCTCATTAACACATCAAAAGTCCAATTTCATATTGATATTCTTAGCTAACCATGAGCTATAATATGTGGAGAATGGTGCACAAAATCTCAGGCTTTGGGTAAAACTGGAGATAACAGTTTCATAACCCCACCAGTCCAAATTTGAAACCTATCCTCTAAATCCCACACAAATCCTAACTCAACTATTAAACAAGTACACAAATTAATATGGCAGTTGAATCATCACGTATCAGTTGGAAAACAGGAATCAAACTAGGAATTGAAAACAGGGAATTAAAAGTTGAACTCCAACTGCAGTCCACACATTTTCGAAAACCTATTCCAATATCAAAAATCCAATTCGAACCTTAACAATTAACACAAATCAGTGGACAATATTATTGGGATGTAATTACACATGTTCATGAATTAAAATGGCCATTGAACATTAAGAAATCAGTCTAGAATAGGAATCAAAACTTAGGAATAAAGGACAGCACATGTGTATCAGTGAAGTATCAGGAAAAATTTAGGATTCAATGAATTGACCTAATTAATCGTTAAGATTACAAACAATAGGTTGATAACTAGTGTAGCATATGTACACGTGTCATGTGAGTCATTTCGTGTCCAAAAACTATGACACAGACGTGTCCAACACGTTGTAAACACGTGGGATGCACCCAGTGACACACAGTGTCGTGCTCGCATGCACTCGAGTATAGGACACGACACACGACACTTCGTGTCACGTGCACACACCCACGTGGTTGCCTATGGTAGTGCTACATGTGGGATAGCCTGATATGTGTCCACGACGTGTCTACAGAGGATACGGACACGTGTTCGTACGTGTCTGTGCATGTGTTCAGTCGCCTGTATGCGACAGTGTACGGCCAGTGCGGCCCCGATTTCTCTGCGTACTGACCACGAGACACTCCCAAACTTTGGGAGCAGGGAGTCAGTCAATGCCTCTCTACCCACACAAAATTTCGGATCAAAAGACCCCGTGTCGTGGCCACAATAAGGTTCGAGTAGCAGGGGAAAATTGTGGACTGTGCACAGGCCGTGTCCAACACCAAAATGCGACACAAAGGGAAACAAAAATCACCTCAGAGACTAAGAAATCATTAAGCAATATCAAAACTAAGATTTCTATTCAAATAGAATTCAAAAATAATAAGAAATGAATTTATTCCAGCATTCCATCTACACTTGCAGTCACGACTGATACGTGTCCGATACAGACACGTATCCGACACAATAAGGCACCAAACTTGGTCAGGTCAAGGTGGACACCTAGGGTTACATGAATATGCAATAAAATCTAGAGTTTCAATAGGGTTTTAGGGTTAAACCTGAGTGAGTTTTTTTAGCCTCCAGAATATCCAAAGCTGAGAGGTTCTCTAGCAATGTAGGCTCCCAAATTGCTCCTAGGCTGGGTTTGCTCCACAAGAACAGTAAGTAGGGATTGGTTAGGTGCTATTGCAAAAGATTAGAGCTAAAAAGGATCAAAAATGGGTGAACTATGGATTGGGGAATGAGTCTATACCTCTCTTTCTTCAAGACTTGCAAGAATGATAAAAAAAAGAGGCAAGAGTTCAACATGAAGGTTTATATAGGGGAAACTACTACATGGCTGGTCATTCTAGGGTTTAGTGCCCAAATCTATGGCTCTCAATCTCCCACTAAGGATCTATGGTCCATATGGATTCTAGGTTTTAGCTATACTAACTCAAAACTATGACTAATCCTAGTCATGACTAGTCAAGTCATAAATCATGGCTAACCCACCTTAGTCAATGCTAACATGACCATCAACTTAACCAAGGCTAATCTAGGTTAGTCCAATCTATTAGGGTAGGTCCTTCTAGGTTAGGCTAATCACATCACATACCAAGCAATTACTCACATACCTTCAAATAGTTCTAACAAATCCTATTAAATTAAATAAATCCCAAAATTACCAAAGTATCCTCTAGGCTAAAATGTACTAGACGAAAACTCTACTCACATGGTTAGGCCCCCAAGGTCATGGTTAGTTTCCTGGTCAAGTAGTCTCTAGGGCTACACTAGTGAAACACCAAAACATAAGTCATGATTCAAAATAGTTTTTAAAATGATGAAAAATCAATAAAAATCATGGAAAATCTTAAATACCATAATTAAATAAATTAAAATACAAAATTTCAAAATTATCCTATTTTAGAAAACTGGGTGTTACACCCGTCTTCGCGAAGGCGGTTGTACATCCATGAACGGTGTCATAGATACATGGATATATCCATTTCTAGACATCTATAAATATGAATAAACTCCAAAACTGATACCAAAATTAGCCAAAAATAACACCAAATCGAACCGAATAACATATTTGGTTATTCGGTTTATTCGATGTCTCGACCATATAAGACCGAAACCGAACAAGACACAAAACGTGTGTGGGTGGTCTCTGTGGACACAAACAAAAAATAAGAAAAAAATACTATCTTTTCTTATTGGCGCAAGGCACCACAAATCGAGTACGCCTGAGATCCTGCATTGAGGATCCCCGAGTATAAAAAGAATTCTGGAGAATAGGAACGATGGAGATCAAGCGGCAGTTGCTCCTTTACACCGTTGACACTCTGATTACAAAAGTGGGAGAAAATCTAAGAAAATTGCTAACTCTCGACTAATTGGCAAGAAGTGCAGCAATTTGGCTCTTGAAAATGCTCTCCGTTCTGTATTTTGAAGAGGTATGAGACCCCTTTTTATAGTCGTTCTTGTGCTGGAATGATGTTATGCGCCCACATGAGGAAACACACTGGTTTTCATGTGGGCGCATCTTCCTGCTTTGGGCGCATAAGACTTAGACGCATACAGAAAGCGTGATCGTAGTTTGATCGTGGTGTTGACGTGGCCGCATGCTTTGGTGCACGACTGTTCATGGAGACTGACGTGGCCGTATGCTTCGGTGCACGATTTGATCGTGGGTTTGACCGAGTCAGGGGATATTCTGGCTTGGGTGCATAGCCTGAAACATGGCTATGCACCCCCTTCTCGAGTAGCCTAGAATGGGCACATAGGCGCATAGCTCACTCTGGAGACTTGGGAGCATATGACCTCACTGGTAGCCTGGCCACATATGGTTTCACTGGTGACTTGGGCGCATATGTCTTCATTGGTGACTTGGGCGCATATGTCTTTATTGGTGACTTAGGCGCATATGTCTTCCCTGGCTTGGCTGCATGGTTGTCAAGACTGTCAAAATTTTTATGCTTCTACAAGACCCCCTTCAAAGTTTTTGATACTTGAACAAGTTTAAAATACTTTGAAAGAACCATGGACCATCTTCTCGTGATGCAGTGGGTGTATAGCATAGCTCTCCCTTTGGGCGCATAGAGTTTGGCCAGTCTATCAGACAGATGGCTGTTGAGATCTTCCCCAAAAATTTGAACTGACAGATTCATCGGGGTGGAATTTAAGAGGCCCATCCTCTATGCGTTGTCCATGTCAGCAAGTGGCAGTCGCATAGTGTGCAAGAGAATGGGTCTTCACCTGGGCGTATAAGTCGTAGTAGGCGCATAGTGCGTAGTGGACGCATAGGCGCATAGGAGTAGTGGGTGCATAGGGTATGGCCCATGCCTATAAATATCTTTGAAAGAGAAAGAAAATTCATTATTCTCATTTCTCTTAGAACTTTCAAAAGACTTTTCATCTCCTCCTTTACGAACCATGTCTCCCAAGGCCACCAAGAGATCTGCGAACGGGAAGGGGGCTGCACTGAGTGGCTCTCCTCCTGCGACAGTGTCCTCGCCAGTCCAAGACCCGATCCTAGGTGAGGCTATGCCTCAAAACAAAGTTTTGAGCATTAATTTACGATGCTCAGACTTTTCCTCTGTCTGGGCGCATGCACCTAAGGCAACATGCTTCTGTTAGCATTTTTATTCGCCCACAAAAGTATGCACCAACGTTGTGGTTGTGTTATGCGCCCACATGTTGCTATATGTTATGCACCACATGCTGCTGCATGTTATGCATCCACATGTTGCTGTATGTTATGCGCCCACATGCTGTTGTATGTTATGCACCCATATGTTGCTGTATGTTATACGTCCACATGATATTTTGGGCACAAAACCCTTTGGGCGCATAAGATTCCCCCAGCACTTGGTTTTTTCTACAGATTCTGAGTCTGACTTTCTCTTCTATCCTTGCAGTTAACATGTTTGTCCTGGAACTTGATGGAATCCCTTTCGGCTCTGCTTGTCAATTCCTCGGCACAAGTCTCATAACCGACATGGTCAGCAAGTTTCAGGCCAAGATCAGTCATAACCAGCCTACGGAACGGACACTTGCCATACTTGAACATGATAAGACCTTCTTGAAACAGATGATCAACGATGAGAAGTTCTTGCTTGGAGGGGCACGTCATTTCAAGAAGCCGTACTTCATGTTCGACGACAGTGTGGGGTTCGAAGATGACGAGACGATACGCTTGAGAAACCTACTGGTGGTCAGGCTGAACAATCAGAGGATATGGCTACCGTCGATGGAGCGTCAATATCCTTTGTCTGCTTTTACTGTCTTAGCCGCACGATGACGGATGAAGTGGGAGCTAAATCCTGAGCTCCCCGGGGTCGTCTCCAAAAGAAATATAGTTTGACTCAGGAGATCGGAAGAAGGACACTTTCAAGTGTGTCCGGGGCTCTACATCTCACTCTACGAGGGGCTGCAACCTGGTATCATAATGAACGACATCCCGACTGACCTCTACCCTTATGTTGCCGATACACTTTGCAATCTGATGATGTCGGAAAGACGTGTCATATCCCATAGGAAAGATACGGATGGAAGGCTGGAGGTATCCAACTTCATTCTAGAGCAACCTCACTAGCTGGGTGCTTTCCACATATGAAGCCATCCTGAAGACTGGTGGCCTTTTTTACGCTATTAGGGCCACCCAATGTGGCGTAAGGGTCAACTGGCCAATGTTTGTTTCTTTTACGGAGTTATATAACCTTCACACTTGTACTTTCTTTACTCTGGACGGGGAGATGGGGTTAGCTCTCCACGAGATGCAGGAAGTGTCGAAGCTTTCCGGGGGCATGGAGCCGTATGAAGAGTACGTGCCTTGTGATGAGGAACTCCGAGATCTGGAGAATAAAAACTCTGAGATGATTGATATATGCAAGGAGTTACTCTGGCACCTCCTCATCTGTCATAGGATTAACAAGAAAGGGAGGACCGAGGGAGCTAATCCCAACACCAGAGCTTGGATGTGCTATGTCTTCGTTCAAGGAGAAGGAGAGGATTCGGCCTCCTTTTCGATTTTAAAACTTATGACCAAGTCCGAGATAGAAGTTCGGATGGCAGATTATGATACGGCGGCTACTGAGGATAGTGATGATCCTATGGGGAAGTCCCCGATCGGCCACTACCTCCGTCAAGCAGAATATCCATTGTCGGAGAAAGCTGTGTTGGCAGCTTTCTTGATGATCTGGCTTCGTGATTGCATAGTCCCTGGGGGTTCAGGGACTATTGAGAGGATGAGCCGGAGCGTAATACTTTCGACTGTGAAGCTAGCATTTGGATACCGTCTTGCTTTGCTCCCCGAGATGGTCTTTGCCACAGGACGGGGTCTACAGGACTTTGTTAGAAATGCGGTGACTCCTGACGGCAGAGCCAACTTTGCCCGAACTGAACTTCTGTATCATTTCTTGATGGGGTGGCTGCTACTGTATTTTCCTACCCTGATGAACGTTGGGCCGGTGGCGAACTCTTTGGCGGGAGACGCATTTCTTCGTAGATTCCGTGATACGATTGGGTTGTTACTGGTGTACCCGCTTACAGAAAGGCTTTAAGCTTCTTGCAGACCTATGAGTTCTTCAGGGTATCCCCTCCGTCCGGCAGCGGTAGTGCATGAGATATCTTGGTGGATGAGGGAGTTCATGCCATTAGTTTGACTGCTAGGGCGTTTCATTGGCTTCAGTCTATCAGACTGTCGCATCTGCTGCTCAGAAATAGAAACCATGCCTATCTGAAGCCATACCTGCCAAGTCATTTCGTACGGCAGTTTGGCTACAACCAGCTCCTTTTAGGAAATGTTAGCCTGCATTGGGAGTGAATAGACAGCTTAATTGACGGGGCGCGTTGCCTGGATGTATTACAATACCGGATGCATGGGGGCAGGTCTTCACTCTACCTTCTAGATAAACCTGAGACCCACCTGTGCTATGATGTCGCCAAATTTTATGTTTAGATCAATACTTTTCATCCCCAGTATGATCGTGAACAGAGCTTGATATTGGGGACTCGGTTTGGCCCCCTTTCTATGACACGTGCTCAAAAGGTGCCGAAGGGCCGTAAGAAGTAGAGTGCCGCTCCAACCGTGAAGCCAGTCGCAATACTACGGCCGAAAGCTATCCTTAGGGTGCCAGCAGTGCCTCCAAGGGAGGACATAAAAGATGATGATTCTGCTCCTCTCAGTCCTCCTCAGAAGAGGAAAGCTTCAACTGAATTAGGCCCAGGAGTCAACTTTAAAGAGGAAGAATAAGACAGTCGCCCTAAGGAGAGGCAAGGAAGTGGGTGCTGGCTCTCCTCCGTTGAGAAGGTCTTCCTGGCAAACTGGAAGAAGTGGAACGGCGCCGTGGGCCGTTACTGTTTGGGAGGTAGATTCCTTTCCTAGACTCCATAGCCATTCTGGTCAAACCATTAGAGGCTTTCTCACCCTTGCGTTTGTCCTTTGCACAGGACCCTGAAGTTATAGCTGAGGCATGTGCCTCCTCGTCCGAGGAAGTGGACGTGACGACAGCGTCCCATTCCTGTCCTCGATCGGCAGACGACGTTCAGCCTTTCCTAGTCAGAAGGCTGAATCAAAGGATAATTAGGGCGAATGCCCAGATTATGGTGGCGACCAGAGAGCCAGTCCTCTTTTGAAATCTTCTTGGGGGCGATATCTGAAATCAGGTCCATACTTAAAGAGTTGGATGAGAATCAAGTCCAATCGGCTCATCCTCCTACGGGTACGTTGTCATTTCGCCTTTCTTCGGATGAGATTTTTCGACTTCGATTTTGCATGCTTCTCGTGAGGCTGACCACGATTGTATGTTCCCTTATAGACAAGGAAAGGAATCGCTTGTAAAGATAACCCCAGGCATTGGGGAAGAAATAGAGGTTGTCTCCGGCTCCTCAAATTTGTTGGTGTGGAGGGATCCGTTAGTGAACCGGCATCAGCTGCAGAAGGAGAGGTTGAACAGCCTATTGAGGGGGCTGTTGCTAAATTTGCTCGGTCCAGCTGGGACCGTGGAAGATACCCGGCCTGATGCTGCTCGAGGCCTTGAGATTGTTCTTCTTGAATAGCCTGGACCTCCTCTCGGTTTCCCTGAAGCCAAGACTGATGGCTTAGCCCCGGCTGGTGCTGAGCATACCGAAGGTACGAAATTACAATTCTTTCGTACTTCCCTTTTTTTTGGTTACTGATGCACATATTGTTTTTTTGCCAGGTTTGGCTTCTTGTCAAGCATCTCTACCTGGAGCGAAAGAGCCTCATCAATCATCCTCTCCAACGACCTCTACTGAAGACGACGAAATGGACCAGAAAGTCGTCAAAGCTTTCTATTCTGTCATGAAAGTAAAGCTTCCTGGAGTCCTGAATCGGAATGCCGCTTTGGCCTTGTGAAGGCTGTTGCTGAATGCCAAGTGGCGGCGCTTGAGAGCATCGTCGGCTGTAAAACCCCTAAATTTCTACTATTTTTTTTATAAATTTGGTACTGATTTTTTTATTTTTATTTATACGTTGCGTAGTTGCATTGTACGTCGTGCGCGAAATTTCATTTTCGAATTTGCTCGACAAGTGCGATTATGTGCGAGCGTACATATTTTTAAAAACATTTTTTTCTTTTTTATCGTTTCAAAATAATATATGTAATAATTATTTTCAGCTATCGTACCAAAATTTTCAAGTTTATAATTTTATTTATAAAAAGCCTTTGGTTTATAGCAGTTGTTATAATAATAATATTTTAGTGCATACATATATTTCATAAATATTTATTAGTTTTTTTAAATAAAAAAGTAAATTTCAAAATTTATTAATATTAATATTTATTATTCAAAAAGATATTTAAAAATATTTATATTTTCGAAATTATTATTATTGGCATTTTTGGAAATATATTTGGAAATTATTGTGGTCATTTTAAATCTCGATTTAATTTTTGGATTTAATTTAAATAGTGTAGAAGTAGAATTTATAGATTTAATTGGAATTGAATTTGGATTTAGATTGATTGTATTGATTTAAATTTAATAATTTAATTATCTAAATTAGGTTTAAATTAATTCTAATCCTTATCCAACTGGGAATTCCCACATCCTATAAATAGGCAGGTACTCCTCCATAAATCCTCACATCCACAAATTCTTCACAAAAATGTGCATCGTGTCCGTGTCCGTGTCCCCTCCCCGTTCTTATTCCAATATATATACATATACATTGTATCCCTTGTGTCGGACATACCCCCGACACAAATGAATTCAATCCCTAACCCAACTCATTTCCGCCTCTGCCACCCAGGCTTGCCCGACGTCCGTACGACAACCATCACCCTCCTTCTCGGCTAGACCTAAACCCAACCAACCACATGCCATCCCGGCCATTGCCGCCATCACAACCCGACCCCTGACTGTTAACTCCGCCTACCAACAGAACCACCCCGCTGCCACCGTTCGGCACATCCCCAGCCGCACTCAGCCACCCGAACCCATCCACGTTATACCAAACCCACCACCACCATCGCCATTATCACAACCATTACCACCATCAGACCGGCCGCCCTATCGTCCAAAATTTGGCCATCGCCACCACAGTCGCCACTACCAAATCCTATCAACAACCCAAAAAGGAAAAGAATAGGAACCCTCACTTGTGTCGTCCGCCGACCTCTGACCCGTGTCCTCCAATCCCTTCGCCGCTTGCGTCTTCCCGACCGCACGAAACCCCGTTGCCTCTTCCGACGCAGCGCCCGCCGCACCGCCCAATTGAATCCTCTCCTTTACTCCTCACATCTGCTCCCTCGCGCCGCCCTCGGCGTCTCACCCTCCGCCGCTACGCGCACCCTCCGCCGCCGGAAAACCCAATCCCTCTTCTCTTTCGATCCGCTCCTCCGCTCTTCTCTTCCATTCATCCTCGCCTTCTCGTCCTCTCTATCAGCGACGCTCGCCACCCCGTTTCCCACTCTCGCTCTCCCTTTCTTCACCTACTGCCTCTCTCTGTATTTTTCCCTTTCATTCATTTTCTCGTCTAGTCTCTCTCCTCTTATTCTTTTGTTTGCTTTTAAATCCCTTACTCTCTCTCCCTCTTATTACACACTTTCTACAAAAAAGAGGAGCCGCATCCAGCAGAATGCGATACGGGGCCTATATAATTTTTTTTCTTTTCGTTTTATTGTTTTTTTCTTTTTCCATAACAGTAAGAAGTTCATTTATACATCAGAGCATAAAATATATAATACTTACAAATTGTTTATTAATATTATTATGATTGTTATCACTTTTTACTATAAAACATCTGTACTCTTAGGTACAGTAACAAATAAACATTTTATCTTTATTAGTATCTTGTTATTATCATTAGTATTATTTAAATTATTTTCATTAAATAAATGTACATTTTTATAGAAAATATTTGTAGCAAAAAATATATAGCTTGACCTAGGCCTTATGCTAACTTCAAATTTTAGTTAGAAACCTTAAAATATATGATATTTTGGATAGGTTATTAGTCCTAAATAATTATAATTATTTAAAAGTATTTTGACTAATAGAAATAATCTTTCTACCTAAAGGTGTATTTTGACAAACTTAGAGTATTACCCCAAACATGATTTATATATTTTTAAGTATTTACCTTAAACGATTTTAATCAACCAAAATAGTTTTCAAGGATTATAAATAGTCTTCAAAAATCGTGTGTGTGTGTGTATATATGTATATTATATATATATTATATATATATATATATATATATATATATATATATATATATATATATATATATATATATATATATAAAATTTTTCTATGATATTCCTCCATCCATGAGTAAGTCCATTATTTCTACTCTCGCCAGTTCTATTCCTCTTCATGTCGTTCCTAGCTAAATTGATTCTTCTGGACTTGATGGAACTGTCCATACCATCATCGGAGGCTGTCATGCGTAATTGTATAATCGAAGTTGTATTTCGTGCCATCATGATTACCGTACCACACCAGGTGTCCTACCAGGCAAGACACCTTGCCATTTGCTGTTTATTTATTTTAGCTCATTTCCATGCATTATTCATTATTTTCTTTATACAAAATAAACTGTGATACATGGCATTACCTGTTAGAACTTACTGTTCAGTTATATTTCCTGCTATGTATTATTTTTTCTACATACTAAACCTAGATTTAAGGGACCACCTTGTGTGTTGCATTTATTGGCCTTGACACGTTGTAGCACGAAGTTGTGTGTCGCATATAGAATACAGACGTGCGTGATTGGCTGGCCACCGGTACGTACAAGCCGTGCGATAGGATTAATCGCTAATAGAATTGCAAGCTAGTTTGACTTAGCGGTTATAGATTGACTGTTGTGGATACAACAGAGTAGGCATTGGGCAGGAAGGACAATCCCTTAGCGTATGGGCTTCGATGCACTTTCCCTCTCGTAACCCGTGAGCTCCGCCGGAGACGCGGGTCAGATTACCCATGATTACTGACGGCCGCTGACGTTCTGCGGAACGTTATGCTCTTACTGATTGGGCCACTGGTGCCCCAAGAGGGGACCATGCCGATCCTATTTAGCCAGGGCCCATGCATAGGAAGGATTGTTCTTAACTACATTTCACTTAGAACGGTTAGGCACCTTTATCCGTTAGGTACGAGTACTTTTGGTTTGGGTACTTGTATCTGTCCGTGGCTTGGAACAATAACTTGTCGCGGATTAGTTCGTCACATCTTGTCCTTGTTTTGTTGTAGGTGTGGCTTACTACTTCGATGAGAAGGTATTGAACCTTGTTGGGGTCCGGATACCATATTGGATTCATAGCATGGAAAGATACTTCACCGTGAATTAGTTTACCATCTCCTGTCCTTGTTTGGTTGGGGGATAGTAAGCTAGTTCAATAGGTGTGTATTGGACCACGTTATAATTCAATTGACTTATTTATTTGAGCAATATTTATTCAGTTTATATGGCATGATATTATGTGTCGTGTTACGTCCCTCTGAGGACCCGGTTATCTCGCCAGGTGTGTGCTCTTGTCTTTCGTAGGTGCTCTAGCTATAGCCGTGACCATCTCCATTTCTTCGAGGATGATTGCGCTTGGATCGTCATCGCTTCGCTCGCCAAAAATCATTTCTCTTCTCATGTATTTTTCCTTTACTTGTTGGTAGTGGATTTGTCTCCGTCCAACATATTGTATCAAGATAATTTATTATTATATAAGATATCTTTTATTCATTTATTTTGTGTGGATGAGATTAGTCATGGTTCTACTGCATTTTACAGCTTACATATATTTATTATACGACTGGCATGTCTACGTTCCTAGTCCTACGTATTTTGGGACTGGGGCGTTACATGTTTTTGTGGTGGCCCATGCAGGTCAAGATAAATTATTTGGTTACTTTACCGTACCAAGCAAGCCTGCGAATAGGATTAGAAGTCTAGGATCTCATCCACATACTTGACCTCTGTTCTCGATTCCATATTCGAACTACCGTTCGACTCCTCGATTGCATCTTGCTTGATTCCTTCTATCATAAATTCTTATCTTTCCTTCGTGCATGCTAGAGGTTAGACAGGTGACCCTACTAGTTAGACATGTTTCTTTGTCCCAAAATACCATTAGTTTAATTCTTTTAAGTTGGGTAGAATGCCTTATGACCTAGCAATTCCTTTGTCCTTGTGACCTATATTAGCAAGTTTACTTAGATTCGTTTACTTAGATTCTAGAATTTAAGGACCCTAACCCATCTAGCCAACCAAGGACTTGGACAAAAGACTATATGACGACTGTATAGAGACCAACACAAGATATGACTGAAAGACTTGAGTTGAACTAATTCTACTTTATTTCAATCTTAATCTCACGTGACTATATTTTTACTATCTAGACTAATGATGCTAATTTAGCCTAGTTTTTGCAAGCTCAATTCTTTATCAAGCTTGTTCATGACATATTATTGGAGGCCTGCACTAACAGATTGTCTACTCAGAACCAGTGCATGATGGTCTGATCAACCTAGTGCACTTTGGTTCGCTTTTATCTATCGTTCTACGTGGATGGGGACATAGCTAAACTTGCCCTGTAGAGTCCCCTCTGCGATTGCCTTGGCAATCCTTTTGAATTATTTGGTCGCCTTTGAACCACGTATTCGTATTCGAAACGCCTCTGTCACGCCCCGATCCGGGAGGATCGAAAATAAGCCACTGGGCGTGATGCCGTACAAGTCTAGATTGCACTTGTACAAGGCAAAACCATTACAGTTCCTGGTAATTCTCAGAAAACATCGACAAGGCAGCGGAACCAAGCAGATAAATTGAAGTCACACAATTTATGAAGAAATGTATCTCTTTATTGATAATCAAAATGGATTACAAGACTTGCAGCAGGATACAGAGTTTACAATTGTTTACAAGGCTCTTAAATAGCTAACTGAATGTATACATGCCCTTTAGGCTACAACTGAATATACCGACTTCTTTACAATGAACTTGCCAATATGGCTACAATCTCACTGGTCTAACTGAGTTCCACTGTTCCATACATTATGTCCGTATAGCAGAAGACATCGTCTTGAAAGAAGAGCTTCTGCACATCCATCCGATTCATCGATGCCAAGCACTGATTCACAGGATCTCCCCCAAGCAAACACCTGTAATATTGCCCACAACGTGGGTCAGTACATCATCAATGTACTGGCGAGCGGTGCTGGCCCAACTCACCTAAGAAGACAACACTAAGTAATCATGTTACAGAACATTATTATCAATGGTCTTTCTCGTTGCCTTAGGGTCAATTTCATGTTATAGCCGACAAGAAGAAAAGCATGCAAATCTCATAGCCAACATAATTAAAAGCATACTGTTATCACCCTTTGGTGATTCTTACCCACGGTCGTGTAGCCATCCCTGTACAATTATAATACTTACTCTGCCTGCACAAGACATTGTTAGGAACAATATCATGATTCAATATGAATATCACCGTTCGGGTGATTCTTACCAACAGCCAGCGATATCCTTCCCTGTAATTGAGTAAAACTTACTCTGCCTGCATAAGACATCATTAGCACCTGACCTATCTATATGAAGGTCACTGGCGACACGCCATCCTGGACCGTCTTACAGATATACAGCGCCCTTGCAGTGCAGGTAGCTAGCCCCACTGCAAGTCCTGTATACCGTGCTAGTACATCAGCACTGCCACTACTTCGGCACTGGTTTCCCCTAGGACGAACCGGGTTCCATGGCCCAGGAATACCGTTCGAGAAACCACCTTGTCGACAAGTTGTCCATGACCATGCAACTATATGCAACTTATCTAAGAAGAAAACATATAATGCATGATAAGGAAAACTAAGCAGAAACCATCATTCTCATCCATCTTGCCATCTAGCCATCTTGCCTTGAGCCAACGCTCATATTATCACCTGCCCATCCAGGGTCTTAGCATAATCAACATTCTACATCGGCGACGGGATAATAGAATGTTGTTACCCAAACCCTTGCCACATCTTTCCAACCAACTCAATGTACTCACCGCCCAGTTCCTGGGACTTAGCACCTGTTTAGCATACATTCATTCGGACATAATTCAAGCATACTCACTGCCCAGTTCTTGGGTCTTAACATCTGTTTTGCCATCTATTCATTGAGCCAAAGCTCGATATACTCACTGCCCAAGTATTTGGGACTTGCCTTCACCTGTCATGTAATTCATCGCAACAGCGTACAAGCATACAATTCACTTAGCCACAACAGTTTACGTTCATGTGATTATTATCTTTCATTATCTTTCCAAATTCCATGCAAGGTGTTATTGAGCAACACAATAAGAAACATAGCAAACTCATCCTTATTTTAAGCGTGAAGCTAAAGGATCTTTGAAGGGTTCAACACTACTCACATTCATAGGACGATTCCCGCCACGATCGCATAGTCTTCTAAGCGATCCCTCGCATAATCCCAAGTCCAACAAGGCTTCACGAACCAACCATCCATCATAAGGCATCTTGCGGGTCGGGGCACTACAATATATACCACCCAGAAAAAGTTTCGTCCTCGAAACTTAAAACAAAACTCATCCCCAAAACTTCAACCAAGCTTTCATGAAACTTCAACGATCAACTTTGCACCATCTAATATTTCTCCACAATCTCTCGATTGATTTCAAGTAATGTACCGTCTCGTTACAGCATCTCAATTGATTCAAAATAGTTTACCATCTTTGATCTTTCCTTCGACACTCGTGCAAATCCTTAGCACATAATAATCCTCCCCGTGGCTTCGTTTGTATTCAGCATATCACTTAGTTGGAATCATACACATTTTAGGCGTCCCCGAAATACATGCACTTCAGCCAAGTTCAGTGATAGAGAAAGCGAACGAGCTACGGTGTACCTTCCTTTTCGAACATCATTAATTCTTTTTGAGCATCTCGTATAATCCCACTTTGTTTATTCAATATTCCAACCAATTACTAAGACGATAGATGTCGCCAATCCCAATTCGATAAATTTTCCTCAACCGATCCAACATTTCAAAATATTCAAACTTAGATGTATCAAGTATTCCTTTCAAGTTCATTGTCATCCATTCCACCAAAGTTGATAAATCCCATAGCAATATTTTTATTTCGATACCCCGATTCTCATCGATCAAATCTTGTACTCATCATCGTTCGCATCCATACACATTGTTTACAACTTGTAAATTTCCCAATCATGATCCATCTTTCAAATCGTACCATCCTTCAAATTGTACCACAATTTCTCTCTAGCAACATTTCTTGCTGTCCTCCAACATTTTCTCTTATTGATCAAGCCAACATATTTATCCTCTCGTATAGGCAACTATCATATTCCAGCAACATTAATTCTGAGGGTCATTCATATTCACATTCGCCGATCTCGGCTACATGCACTATCCAATTCCGTCATTACACTTATCCTCAATCTTGATCCGGTCAATGAAATTATTCCAACTATCTCAAAGCACTACCAACAGTTTTCGTACCTCAATATCAATCAATCAAATCCAACTAGTCCCAACAATTCCCAGCAATCTAACAAAGGCAACCAAATTTCAAAACCAACATGATCCGTCATCCCATCCAACATTATAACATCAAAATTTCCCAAATATCTATTCAATTCCAAAGCCTACCTTCCAACATATCATTCATTCCAACTATACTCACGCAACACCAATAGGGACATCCTACGGTTTTCTAATAGTCAATTTAGCATACAATCAAGTCTCTACGGTCAGCTAATCTAAGCTAAACCAGACATTCAGCTAACCCATATGAGATGAGTAGCTATCAGGGACATACTTATCTCTTATCTTAGAGGCAACCAATTCTCAACATAGGGCAACTCTATGGTCTGACCAACTTAGGGACATGGGACGCCACCCCAATCTTATGAACTTATACCCAACACGGACAACTGAAGAACATAGCCAACCAATCTGAGACTTAAGCAAGCAACCAACAATCTAGGCAACAAACCGACAATCTAGGCAACCAGCCGACAATCTAGGCAACCAGCCGACAATCTAGGCAACCAGCCGACAATTCTATCCAATAATTCTATCCCACAACTCTATGGGTCAATCTCGAAGCTATATATAAAACTCCTCAATAGAATATTCAACTTTCAATTTCCATTTGCATAGACATAGCATACTTGTTCAATCCGACTTGTATCCTCATATCGTACTCATATGTCTATTCAATCGGGTCAACTATTCTGAATCATCATCCGACATTGTTATCTCAATACTTTATCACTTATGATCTCTTTCTTACGGTCTCTTCGCGACATATTCATTCCCACATTCTTAAATCATCGATACGGTCCGTACTCTTTTAACCAACAAAAAAATCAGGCAACTATAATCATATTTCTTCCGAGGCATCACTTATAAATTTTCTAAACCACACGGACATCTCTTAGCAATTTTAACCATCAATTTAGTTTTGTATCATCTCCTTATGATTCCATAAGAAGATTTACTATTCATGTATCGATCCAATCTCTATGGCACCAATCATCTCGCATCATATATCGGTCATCTTAGTGGACATGACATAACTCATCGGCTAAGTCATAATCCAACAATTCTATATTCTACCAAACTTGCTATTCAAGCGACAACATCATCTACCGACATGGTCTATTACATATCGCTGCACCTCGATACTGTTTGTATTCCAGCCATTAGTCAAGGGTCATAACTTGTTAATTCGGGACATCAATTTCCTTCAAGCACACTGCACCACGTGCTAAGATCATCAATTCTACAAGCCCATTCTCAATCTTTTCGGCAGTCGATGCAACTCTGCATCTTCTAAATCATTCGCAACATCCCGATAAGCGTCTAACATTACCATCAGTTCTATCGATATCCAACATAATTCCTTTCACTCAATTCCAACATCGTTCAATATTCGGTCCATAGTTATTCCCGCAAAATCATTCGATAGCAACACACACTATCGTTACCAAGCCTACAATCCTTCTACCCAACTGATTCAAGTACTCGCCTGAATCTAAAATTCTTTTCTTTTCCAACCAAGGCATCATTTCATATTCTCAATTCTCTTATTACCCAACTTAATGCTAACCGACAAGGTCTAGCGATGGTTCATCTGAACACATCAAAATCTCACAACGGGTCATCCAACTTAATCATCAAGGGACATTCCTAGCCAACATGTATCAATCGTAAGCTCAGCTACGATTCGATACCACCCAATATTATAGGTAAAGCAATCACAAACTCATAAACACATCAAGGGTCAAGGGACATCTTATCACGATAAGGGTATATGTAATATACCACCCAGAGCTCAAGTCATTCCAAACACAATATTCCTTCGCATCAAACCGACATCCAACAGGGACTATCCATCCTGCAGTGGTTATGCTGACCACAAATACCGACTCAAAATTCTGTCGATTCCCATTCACTGAAATCCATGCACATTCTGTTCCAACATACCAAGCCATCACCTACGGTCGATTGCTGCATAACAATCGACTCAAAGAATCCCACACATAAGACATCCAGCATACACAAACTTACGTATCGTATCATTGTTATTCTTTTTGGTATCTTTTAGAAATTCAACAAAGCACACATATCACAGCCCACATATTTAGACTTATTATATGGAACACCCAGTGAGAGGTTAGAATGATCAACGGACTTTCAGTTAAGGAAACAACATAGAATAGTTTGGAAGCAACACAGAACAATCGCAGAAGCACTATGAATCATCATAGAGGCAACTTTGATTTCATCGCGGAAGCAACTTTGAGTATTCGCGGAAGCAACTTTGATTCACCGCGGAAGCAACTTTGAATAATCGCGGAAGCAATCTTTGAATCATCGCGGAAGCAGCTTAGAATCATCTTAGTAGCAACATTGATTCGAAACAAATCGAATAGGAATCCAAGGACGTAAAGCCGTGCTCTGATACCATTATGTCACGCCCCGATCCGGGAGGATCGAAAATAAGCCACTGGGCGTGATGCCGTACAAGTCTAGATTGCACTTGTACAAGGCAAACCATTACAGTTCCTGGTAATTCTCAGAAAACATCGACAAGGCAGCGGAACCAAGCAGATAAATTGAAGTCACACAATTTATGAAGAAATGTATCTCTTTATTGATAATCAAAATGGATTACAAGACTTGCAGCAGGATACAGAGTTTACAATTGTTTACAAGGCTCTTAAATAGCTAACTGAATGTATACACTTGCCCTTTAGGCTACAACTGAATATACCGACTTCTTTACAATGAACTTGCCAATATGGCTACAATCTCACTGGTCTAACTGAGTTCCACTGTTCCATACATTATGTCCCGTATAGCAGAAGACATCGTCTTGAAAGAAGAGCTTCTGCACATCCATCCGATTCATCGATGCCAAGCACTGATTCACAGGATCCCCCAAGCAAACACCTGTAATATTGCCCACAACGTGGGTCAGTACATCATCAATGTACTGGCGAGTGGTGCTGGCCCAACTCACCTAAGAAGATAGCACTAAGTAATCATGTTACAGAACATTATTATCAATGGTCTTTCTCGTTGCCTTAGGGTCAATTTCATGTTATAGCCGACAAGAAGAAAAGCATGCAAATCTCATAGCCAACATAATTAAAAGCATACTGTTATCACCCTTTGGTGATTCTTACCCACGGTCGTGTAGCCATCCCTGTACAATTATAATACTTACTCTGCCTGCACAAGACATTGTTAGGAACAATATCATGATTCAATATGAATATCACCGTTCGGGTGATTCTTACCAACAGCCGATATCCTTCCCTGTAATTGAGTAATAACTTACTCTGCCTGCATAAGACATCATTAGCACCTGACCTATCTATATGAAGGTCACTGGCGACACGCCATCCTGGACCGTCTTACAGATATACAGCGCCCTTGCAGTGCAGGTAGCTAGCCCCACTGCAAGTCCTGTATACCGTGCTAGTACATCAGCACTGCCACTACTTCGGCACTGGTTTCCCCTAGGACGAACCGGGTTCCATGGCCCAGGAATACCGTTCGAGAAACCACCTTGTCGACAAGTTGTCCATGACCATGCAACTATATGCAACTTATCTAAGAAGAAAACATATGATGATAAGGAAAACTAAGCAGAAACCATCATTCTCATCCATCTTGCCATCTAGCCATCTTGCCTTGAGCCAACGCTCATATTATCACCTGCCCATCCAGGGTCTTAGCATAATCAACATTCTACATCGGCGACGGGATAATAGAATGTTGTTACCCAAACCCTTGCCACATCTTTCCAACCAACTCAATGTACTCACCGCCCAGTTCCTGGGACTTAGCACCTGTTTAGCATACATTCATTCGGACATAATTCAAGCATACTCACTGCCCAGTTCTTGGGTCTTAAATCTGTTTTGCCATCTATTCATTGAGCCAAAGCTCGATATACTCACTGCCCAAGTATTTGGGACTTGCCTTCACCTGTCATGTAATTTATCGCAACAGCGTACAAGCATACAATTCACTTAGCCACAACAGTTTACGTTCATGTGATTATTATCTTTCATTATCTTTCCAAATTCTATGCAAGGTGTTATTGAGCAACACAATAAGAAACATAGCAAACTCATCCTTATTTTAAGCGTGAAGCTAAAGGATCTTTGAAGGGTTCAACACTACTCACATTCATAGGACGATTCCCGCCACGATCGCATAGTCTTCCAAGCGATCCCTCGCATAATCCCAAGTCCAACAAGGCTTCACGAACCAACCATCCATCATAAGGCATCTTGCGGGTCGGGGCACTACAGCCTCCTTCGAACTCTTATTGCTTTCACCTTCACTTATCCTAGAAGGACGAAAGCCTTGTACTAGAACTCTCTCTAGCCTTCTACCGATTATGACCATTGTCACTCAATGTTGCTATATCGTCATCCTAAACTCCTCGTCCTCTTCTCGGCCCTATATTTGCAATCATGACCCTCTAATCGCTCAACTTAGAGGTGAACCTAATTCGCTCTCTTAAATCGTGCCATCAACCTACTCTCAAAACATGTCTTTTAGGTCTCCCATTTATTCTCTTGATACTATATTATTTTTTTGCATGTCATCATGACTAACTTTAACCCTTAACTTTTAATTGTTTCTTTAAACTCGTAACCCTCATCCATAACCCTATCCGTAAAAATTTTTCTATGATCTAAGCCACGACTTGCTAATCGCATATCGAACACCCTCTTTGTCTCGCCAAATAATATTATTATTCTCCACCGATACCCCCTTGTGGCTTCTCCCCCTACGAATTCTTAATTTGAGGACGAAATTCTTTTAAGTTGGGTAGGATGTAAAACCCCTAAATTTCTACTATTTTTTATGAATTTGGTACTAATTTTTTTATTTTTATTTATACGTTGCGTAGTTGCATTGTACGTCATGCGCGAAATTTCGTTTTTCGAATTTGCTCGACGAGTTCGATTATATGCGAGCGTACATATTTTAGAAAAATATTTTTTCTATTTTTATCGTTTCAAAATAATATATGTTATAATTATTTTTAGCTATCGTACCAAAATTTTCAAGTTTATAATTTTATTTATAAAAAGTCTTTGGTTTATAGTAGTTGTTAATAATAAATAATATTCTTAGTGCAATATTTCATAAATATTTTATTAGTTTATTTTAAAAAAAAATATAATTTTCAAAATTTATTAATATTAATATTTATTATTCAAATTTTTTTTAAAAATATTTATTATTTTCGAAATTATTATTATGGCATTTTTAGAAAATATATTTGGAAATTATTGTAGTCATTTTAAATCTCGATTTAATTTTATGGATTTAATTTAAATAGTGTAGAAGTAGAATTTATAGATTTAAATTGGAATTGAATTTGGATTTAGATTGATTGTATTGATTTAAATTTAATAATTTAATTATCTAAATTGGGTTTAAATTAATTCTAATCCTTATCCAACTGGGAATTCTCACATCCTATAAATAGGCAGGTACTCCTCCATAAATCCTCACATCCACAAATTCATCACAAAAATGTGCATCGTGTCCGTGTCCGTGTCCCCTCCCCGTTCATATTCTAATATATATACATATACATTGTATCCCTTGTGTCGGACACACCTCCGACACAATTGAACTCAATCTCTAACCCAACTCCTTTCCCTCTGCCACCCAGGCTTGCCCGACGTTCCCACGGCAACCATCACCCTCCTTCCCGGCTAGACCCGAACCCAACCAACCACATGCCATCCCGGCCATTGCCGCCATCACAACCCGACTCCTGACCGTCAACTCCGCCTACCAACAGAACCACCCCGCTGCCACCGCTCGACACAGCCCCGGCCGCATCCAGCCACCCGAACCCATCCACGCTGTACCAAACCTGCCACCACCATCGCCATTATCACAACCATTACCACCATCAAACAGGCCGCCCTGTCGCCCAAAATTTGGCCATCGCCACCACAGTCGCCACTACCAATTCCCATCAACAACTCAAAAAGGAAAAGAATAAGAACCCTCACCTGTGTCGTCCGCCGACCTCCGACCCGTGTCCTCCAATCCCTCCGCCGCTTGCGTCTTCCCGACCGTGCGAAACCCCGCCGCCTCTTCCGGCTCAGCGCCGCCGCACCGCCCGATCGAACCCTCCTTTACTCCTCACCATCTACTCCCTCGTGCCGTCCTCGGCGTCTCACCCTCCGCCGCTACGCGCACCATCCGCCGCCGGAAAACCCAATCCCTCTTCTCTCCGATCCGCTCCTGCGCTCTCCTCTTCACTCTTCCTCGCCTTCTCGTCCTCTCTATTAGCGACACTCGCCGCCCCGTTTCCCACTCTCGCTCTCCCTTTCTTCACTACTGCCTCTCTGTATTTTTCCTTTTCATTCATTCTTCTCACCTAGTCTCTCTCCTCTTATTCTTTTATTTGATTTTAAATCCCTTACTCTCTCTCCATCTTATTACACACACTTTCTACAAAAAAAGAGAGGAGCCACATCCAGCAGAATACGATGCTGGGCCTATACAATTTTTTTTCTTTTGTTTTATTGTTTTTATTATTTTTTCTTTTTCCATAACAGTAAGAAGTTCATTTATACTATCAGAGCATAAAAATATATAATACTTACAAATTGTTTATATTATTATTATGATTGTTATCACTTTTACTATAAAACATCTGTACTCTTAGGTACAGTAACAAATAAACATTTTCTCTTTATTAGTATCTTGTTATTATCATTAGTATTATTTAAATTGTTTTCATTAAATAAATGTATATTTTATAGAAAATATTTTGTAGCAAAAAAAGATATAGCTTGACCAAGGCCTTATGCGTAATTTCAAATTTTTGTTAGAAACCTTAAAATATATGATATTTTGGATAGGTTATTAGTCCTAAATAATTATAATTTAAAAGTATTTTGACTAATAAAATATATCTTCCTACCTAAAGGTGTATTTTGACAAACTTAGAGTATTACCCCAAACATGATTTATATATTTTCAAGTATTTACCTTACACTATTTTAATCAACCAAATATAGTTTTCAAGGATTATAAATAGTCTTCAAAAATTGTGTATATATATATATATATAATATATATAATAGATATATATATATATATTATATATATAATATATAATAATATTTTTAAATATATATAATATAATATAAATTATATATATATATATATAATATATATATATAATATATATATATAAATAGTCTTCAAAAAAAAAATATAAATAGTCTTCAAAAATCGTGTATATATATATATATATATATATATATATATATATATATATATATATATATATATATATTATATATATATATAATATATAAATTTTCCTATGATATTCCTCCATGCACGCGTAAGTCCATTATTTCTACTCTCGCCAGTTCTGTTCCTCTTCATGTCGTTCCTAGCTAAATTGATTCTTCTGGACTCGATGGAACTTCCATACCATCATCGGAGGCTGTCATGCGTAGTTGTATAACCGAAGTCGCATTCCGTGCCATCATGATTACCGTACCATACCAGGCATCCTACCAGGCAAGACACCTTGCCATTTGTTGTTTATTTATTTTAGCTCATTTTTATACATTATTTATTTTCTTTATGCAAAATAAACTGTGATACATGGCATAACCTGTTAGAACTTACTGTTCAGTTATATTTTCTGCTATGTATTATTTTTTCTACACACTAAACCTAGATTTAAGGGACCACCTTGTGTGTTGCTTTCATTGGCCTTGACACGTTGTACCACGCAGTTGTGTGTCGCATGTAGAATACGGACGCGTGATTGGTTGGCCACCGGTACGTACAAGCCGTGCGATAGGATTAACCGCTAATAGAATTATATGCTAGTTTGACTTAGCGGTTATAGAGGTTGACTATTGTGGATACAACAGAGTAGGCATTGGGGGGAAGGACAATTCCTTAGCGTATGGGCTTCGATGCACTTTCCCTCTCATAACCCGTGAGCTCCGCCGGAGACGCGGGTCAGATTACCCATGATTACTGACGGCCACTGACGTTCTGCGAACGTTATGCTCTTACTGATTGGGCCACTGGTGCCCCAAGGGGGGACCATGCCGATCCTATTTAGCCAGGGCCCATGCGTAGGAAGGATTGTTCTTAACTACATTTCACTTAGAACGGTTAGGCACCTTTATCCGTTAGGTACGAGTACTTTTGGTTTGGGTACTTGTATCTGACCGTGGCTTGGAACAATAACTTGTCGCGGATTAGTTGTCACATCTTGTCATTGTTTTGTTGTAGGTGTGGCTTACTACTTCGATGAGAAGGTATTGAACCTTGTTGGGGTCCGGATACCATATTGGATTCATAGCATAGAAAGATACGTCACCGTGAATTAGTTTACCATCTCATGTCCTTGTTTGGTTGGGGGGATAGTAAGCTAGTTCAATAGGTGTGTATTGGACCATGTTATAATTCAATTGACTTATTTATTTGAGCAATATTTATTCAGTTTATATGGTATGATATTATGTGTCGTGTTACGTCCCTCTGAGGACCCGGTTATCTCGGCAGGTGTGTGCTCTTGTCTTTCGCAGGTGCTCTAGCTCTAGCCGTGACCATCTCCATTTCTTCGAGGATGATTATGCTTGATCGTCTTCACTTCGTTCGCCAAAAATCATTTCTCTTCTCATGTATTTTTCCTTTACTTGTTGGTAGTGGATTTGTCTCCGCCCAACATATTGCATCAAGACAATTTATTATCATTATAAGATATCTTTTATTCATTATTTTGTGTGGATGAGATTAGTCACGGTTCTACTGCATTTAACAGCTAACGTATATTTATTATACGGCTGGCACGTCTACGTTCCTAGTCCTACGTATTTTAGGACTGGAGCGTTACATCTGCTATGATGAGGGCTAATGCTCTTAGGAAGGTCCTGAATGATTTGAGGGTCAGGTGGCCAGATTCCGGGATGCCAAACAGCTGAGCCCGACGTTGTTGTTTCGTGCAGAAGACGAGTCTTTGGTCGCGGCTCTCACGGAGGAGGAGGCTACTTTCCAAGAAAGGAAGGATGCCCTTGTTCAAGAAATCCATGAGTTGGCTGACCAATATGAGCAATTCAATGCTGCGAGTGAGGCACGTGCTGCTTCGAAGAATAAGCTGGTTGTGCAAATTACTGAGAAATATAATCACATTGTGCAGATTCAAAGGAAGATTGCTTAAGTGGAGGCCAGCTTGAGGACAGTGACGTCTGAGCAGAAGGACTATTTGGCTCAGGCTGCCATGATCGCCACAACTTTTGACAACTTAAAAGAATAGCTGGTGAAGTTGGAGGGAGAGCACATGAACATGATCCCTTTCTAGGATGAAGCCGCTCGTCAAGAAGAAGCGCGCCGCAGAGCTACCGCGAAGTCTGAGGCCAAAATCGCGGCTCTAAGGGATAATATCAATCGATTGTGTATCCCTTAGATTTTTTTGTAACTGTTTCTCTTTTAGCCGTCAAGGCTCTTATATCTTTTTCTCCGTCTTTTGATAAACCTTTTAAAGAATAAAGAATCTTTTGGCTTTCAAAATTTATAAATGTGGTTTTGTGAAATATCAGAACTAGAGGTAATATGGACGTAGTAAGAATATGTTTTGGTGGATATTCCACTGAGGAATTTGATATGGACTCATTATCCGTTTTATATTCAGGGTTTTTGAATATAGATAATAAGTTGAAAGAAACTGCTAATAGAGGGTAATATGGATGTAATAGCAGAGGATGTTCTATATCTGACAAGAGGTAATATGGACGTGGAAAGATATATAACATTAGGTAGGAGTGGATAATTCAGAGGTAATATGGACATGATTATCCTTGATGAATGCTCTGCTTAGAGGTGATATGGACATGGCAAAAAGTTTCTTAATCATTCTACTAGAAAAATTATTGGAAAATAATTAAGAGGTAATAGGGACGTGACTTGTTTTCGTGAAACCGAGTTTCGGCAAAGTCAAAAACGGAAATGATTCCACTGGAAAAATCTTTTTAGAGGACCTATTATCCATGGCGTATTCAAGAATCTTGAAATACGGATAATAGTTAGATAATAATTTTTTTGAATGACATAAACATTGTACTGTACATTTACATGGTTGAACATATGTGAACATTGTTTACAGAAGGTTACACATAATATTTTTTAAGGAACTTGCCGTTGATAGGCATCATGAGCAAGTCACCATCAGGCTTGGTTAGTCGGTACGCACCGTAAGAATACACTGATCCTATAACGAACGGACCTTCCCATTTAGGCTGGAATTTTCCTTTTGCCTTATGCGTCATGACCATTGGTCTTTCTCACTGCTAAGACTAGATCACCAACTTGGAAGATTCTTGCCTTCACCTTTTTATTGAAGGCTCTGGAAAGGCGTGCTTGGTACAGCTCAATACGCTATTGAGCTAACAAGCATTTTTCGTGAGAAGTTTAATGATGTTTTATTGAAGGCTTCTGCTAACCCATTAGCCGCTGGATTGTAGGCAGTAGACGCTATATTCTGGATTCAATTCCTATCACAGAATCGATAGAATGCGTGGCTTCGAATTATGGACCATTATCATGGATGATCCTGCGAGGTAGGCCGAAGCGGTAGATAGCGTGATGTTCGATAAAACTGATCACGTTCGACGTCTTCACTTCAGTGAGCGGTATAGCTTTCGCACATGTGAAAAAGTAATCGGTTATAGCTAGAATGAACCGATGTCCTTTGAAGATGGAGGGCTGATTAGGCCTGACATCCATACCCCAGGCTTCCAAGAGCCAAGATGCTTTCGTCGGGTGTAGAAACTCCGAAGGTTGATGAATAAAGTCGGCATGGAACTGACAAGCCCTACACTTCTTTGCGTATTCAACATATCTGCTATCATCGTGGGCCAATAATAACCCTTTCGTCTAAGGCAATCTTGTAATTTAGCCTGGTTGATGTGCACCACAAACTCTGTCATGAGCCTCACGGAGTGCATGTTTGTCTTATGTGTCTAATAAACATCGTAACAGTAGCCTTCGTAAGAGCGTCAATACAACATCTTGGTAGCTGTGTCGTAGTAAAATATGAAGGATCGTCTTTGGATAGACACTGCTTCTTTTGGGTCCTCAGGGAGGATTCCATAGATGGCGTAGTCTATGAAAGGAAACCTCAAGTCTTTAACATCGACGTTTGTTTTCGTTCTGTAACTGTGATGAATATGTGTGGCATTTTTTACACAGAATAGTTCTCGACCAGATTGTGATCGACTGCTGAGTATTGGTAGGAACGGTCAGAAAAGCGGCGAGACCGGCTAAAGCGCCTGCTTCTATATTCTGTAGTCGAGGCATGTGCTCGATGAAGAATCCAGAGAAAGTAGACGCCAACTCGATTGTCGCTTTGTGATGGGGATGAGATCTTCGTGACGAACTTTATAATCCCCTCGTACCTGACTAACTATTAGCTTGGAATCGTCGTAAGCTTCTAGATAGTCAACTCCCATTGTTTTGCCAGTTGCAGGCCGATTAATAGGGTATTATATTCGGCCACATTGTTGGTGCAGGGTTCCACGAGAGAATATGCATGATGTATAACCAGATGGTCGGGTGACACAAGCACGATGCCTACCCCGACCATGATATTTTCTTTAGGTCCTGTTCTTGATGCACCGTCAAAGAACATTCACAAAATGGGGGTTTCTTCAGTTGCTTATTTGACTCCACAACTTCATCGGGGATTTCGTCGTAGAGTTTGGAAGATTCTGGCACCAAATAAGCTGCTAGGAAATCAACTAACGCTTGGCCTTTTACTGCCTTCTAAGAGACGAACAACATATCATATGGAGTCAATAGCATTGCCCATGTAGCTAAACGGGAATTGAGAGAACCCGGCTTATTCATGAGTATTCTGAGAGAATTGACTTTAGATATGATGTGGATAGTCTGTCCAGACACATAGTGGCATGTCTTCTGGATAGCGAATACCAGTGCATGGCATTCCTTTTCCACAGGTGTGTATCTGTGCTCGGCACCCACCATTGTGCGGCTGAGGTAGTAGATTGTATGTTCATGGCCGCCTTCATTCTTCTGAGCTAATAGGACACCGAGGGAATGTTCCATAGTGCGGACATATAGTAAGAAGGGCTTTTTATTATTGGAGCCACCAAAACTGGGGGGCTTGTGAGATACTTCTTGATGTCGTCAAATGCATGTTGACATTGTTCGATCCAGACGAAAGATACGCCTTTCTTCATGAGCTGAGTAAATGGTTAACACCTTCCAGAAAGGTTCGAAATAAATCGTCTGTTGTAGGATAGCCTTCCTTGAAGTCCGCATAGCTCTTTGAGGTTTCTTGGGAGATGCATATTATAGAAGCATGGAAAAGGAACATGAAAGTCCATGCGGCTCAAAAGTTGTTTAGAGCTTCATGCGGCTCAAACTCCTTTAGAGTTTCATGCGGCTCAAAAGTCTCTTAGAACTTCATGCGGCCCAAAAGTCTCCTAAGGATTCATGCGGCTGGAAAGTACACGATAGCTCCATGCGGCTCAAAACAAGCCACGTGGCTCTATGCAGTTCAAAGTAGGCATCTACAGTTGGCCATCATTACTTTGTGCAGCTAGCTCATTAAAAGCTCTGACACAATACAGCAGCCCTGACACAACGGATTGACAGCTCTGACATAAAGGTGAAATGATGACTCTTGACGTGCTCCTAGAGAGACGAGAAAAATCTTGACAGCTGGCATGATCCACCCATTTCCAAAGCTCTTATGCGGCTCAGTTGTAAGGACCTCTATGCGGTTCAGATTAAAGGACCCCCATGCGCTCAGTTGTGAGGAACCCCATGCGATTCAGATTAAAGGACGTCCATTCGCTCAGTTGTAAGGACGTCCATGCGGCTTAGTTTGTAAGGACGTCCATGCGGCTCAGTTGTAAGGACCTCCATACGGTTCAGATTAAAGGACCCCCATGCGGCTCAGTTGTGAGGACTTCCATGCGGCTCAGATTAAAGGACTCCCATGCGGTTCGGATAAAGCCACCCTTATGCGGCTCTGACACGAGGCCATACTCATGTGGCTCATCTATGACAGTCCTCCATACGGCTCGCAGCAGTTGGGACACGTGGCAGGGGTTGATCAAATCCTAATAATTCAGATTTATGGCAATCGACATAACAGACAGTTGGGACACGTAGCAGGAGATTGACCAAGATTTATTCACTCGGATTTGCTGATATCAACAAATCATCACAATACAAATTTGTTGTAATCAATATTAACTGCCCAGATCGGTTTCCAACAAACCATGCAGATTTGGTACAATCAACATTAACTGCCCGGATTTGTTACAATCAATATTAACGGCCAAGATTAATTTCCAACAAACAAGATCAAGGCTAATTGTAATCAAATCCCTAACCGCCCACTTTTTAAAGAGCAATTACTGCACACCCACTTATTACGAAGCCCTATAAATAGTAAGGTGCCATTCCCTTGTAAAAGCCTGGAGAGAGAGCAGTCGCACAGAGCCCGAGCAGAGAGACTAGCAACCCCCGCACGCACAAAGAGCATTTCTTCCCCGGCCGAAGCTGCTTCGATCGTCCAATGAGTAAGGCAGAGTTGCCGTCACTCTCCCGAGCCTCTACCGTCACCCCCAGAATCAAAAATAAACAATTATACTTTAGATTGCTTTTCCTTGGTTTTGTTCCTAGGCTCTTTTGTACGAGTGAGTTTGTATTGTGAAGTAAAAGTCCAGTCCTCCCATAAAACTGTTCTGTTCTTTTATAATCAATGGCAAACACGATGGCGACTCTACTAGGGACTAACTTCTCACAGCTGAGAAGTTGGTGACGCAATCGGACGCAGCCGAACTTGGCTCTACACAACAGATGCTGGTCGTCCGCTTCGACCAACAGGCATTTGAAGAAATGCTCTCCGACGGGGCGCTGGCCCGTCCAGAAGCGATCCCGTACGAAGAAGACCCGCAAGGATTGGAGGC
>JANAVB010038743.1:0-34493 GCA_029216955.1 Iris pallida | reverse complement strand
CAACGGCGGACACCGTTTGACCCAAAATTACCGTTTTGCCCCTGTGTCCAGAATTGGACTTAAGATAGCATTTCTAGCTATTTTGACTATTCTGAGAACATTGATAATATTATTTCAGCTTTTGGGGACTATTGTACGAGTTTTGACTATTGTGGCATTCTGAGTGGTTCAGATTATCGGTTACACCAGCACAGGACCACAGCGAGTACAGTTTATTGTTTGCATTTCGATATTGATTTCACTATATTTCATTGGTTGGCCATTGGTTATGTGATTATTTTCTATTATAAATTGTTGAGTCGGAATGAGAAGTACCAAGGATGTGTGATCTGACCTTAGACCGTGTAGACCGTGTTTATTATTACATTTATTTCTGTAGACATTGTAGACAGTGATTTATTTATGTAAAGTAGACAGTGTAGACAGTGATTTATTTATTACAAAGTAGAAAGTGTAGACCGTGATTATTATTGCATTTAAACTGTGTAGTTCGTGATTATTATTTTTGTAGACAGTGTTTCTTTATTGCGATATTTTCTGTAGACCGTGTAACTGTAGACCGTGTAACTTTAGACCGTGTAGACTGTGTCGCATAATTGTCCCGAGACCGATCACATATCAAAGGTACTTCTAACAGTTGAGAAAGTATTTTGTGTCTATTTATGCTATTTTTTTCGTATTTCCTGTTTATTTCAAAAACATGTAATTGGTGTCTAACCTCTGTTGTATAGTCATTTTCTTTATTTAAATTGCATTCTAAATTGTGCTCGTTCCATTCCTGACTGGAAACCAACATTTTTCAGGTTAGCCGTGGATTCACTTAGCTTGGGGGGTGACGGGAATACTTGCATACAAAAGCCTAGAGACTAGCTAGATAGTTGAGTTATAGTTATTCATTTATTTGTACAAGTTTATATTTTTCTATAAATGTAAAACTTGTGATCATTGTAAGTTAAATTAATTATGTGAATGAGCATTATTTGTGATTTTGATCTTCATGGCCGTGACAGCGTTCTACCGCCGACACTGCGCGTAGGCTGGCTTGGACACGTCTCGGATCCGTTTAAAAAAAAACAGGTGCGGGTCGTGACAGCAACGAATCATTTCCCCAAAGCCGTACTTCTGATTTGGCTTCCCGTATGCACCAAATTCCTCGAGGTACCATATGCCGCAACCAGCGTTTCATTTTATTTTGTAGATCATGAAATAGTCTATCTCTTTTCTAGAACCTTAATTTCGCCTTTTGATGTGAAACTTATTTTTTCAGAGTAAATAAATCTAAATCGATACAATTATCCCAATTTTGATCTTAGTGATTTGGCATGCATTTAACTTGGCATCGTCGATTTTAATAAGTTCGAGGCAACACGAATTTTATTTGCAGAAGGATAGAAAAGAAGGGGCCGAACCACCCACAAAGTATTCGATCGTGCCGAGAGTCGAAGCGCTTCGTACGTTCAAGCTTCAGTTATGCTAGCTCCTGCAATGCACCAATATTTTATCAGAATACCTTCTTTAATCCTTTGTTTCAAAATTCTTAGAATGAATGCAACAATCGACGCAAAAACACATTCATCAAACTAAGCAGCAAAAACTTCAAGAAAACCATACAATAGCTCGGTCCCATCGAAGGGACTCTTATATAGTGTTCACTTGCCGAGACGCAGTTTGCTGCATCTAGGACTTATTCCAATAGAAGTCGTTCCATTAGTTGGATCGATTCTCGTAACATTCATCCAAATCAATTTATTTGATGCCACAAAGTGTTATCGTATACCAAGCTCAGCGACCGAGTCAGACTATCCATTTAAGTTCTCGACCGAGTCTGACTAGCCGCAAGCATATTACGTAGTCCACCGCCTGTTGGAAACGGGGCACTACATAATATACCACTAAGAAAAAGTTTTGTCCCGAAACTTAAGAACAAGGGTCTGACCTTAAATTAGGCAAACAACGAAGGGTACTTCTCCTTCATTTCTGCCTCCATCTTCCATGTCGATTCTTCAACTGAATGGTTCCGTCAAAGCACACGAACCAAGGACATCGACCGATTTTGTAAGACTTTTTCCTTACGGTCCAAAATTTGAATAGGCTCCTCCGAGTAAGACAAGTCTGCATGTCTCCAACTGATCGAACCTAACCACATGACTTGGATCGTGCACGTATTTTCAAAGTTGTGAGACATAGAAAACATCATGCACTTCAACTGTCCTAACTCGCTCGAGGATCTCGAAAGGGCCTACAAATCTCGGGCAATTTTCCTTCAACACAAACCGCATCACGCCACACATGGGCGTTACTTTCAAAACACATGGTCCCCGACCAGAAATTCTAGCGGTCGTCAACGAAGATCTGTACGTGGTACGAAGTCTGTCTTGAATCAAGCGAACCTTTTCGACGGCCTGCTCCACTAGTTCCAATCTGAGCATCTGTCGCACTTCGACTTCGTCCCAGCATATTGGAGATCGACACTTCCTTCCGTAGAGCGCTTCGTATGGTATCATCTGAATGCTCGATTGATAACTATTGTTATACATAAATTTTGCTAGGGGCAAGTACGTATCCAACTAGTCTTTATATCGGTCGCACACAGATGCAACATATCTTCTAAGATTTGATTTACTTTTTCTGTTTGGCCATCTGTCTGGGGGTGGTACAGTACTAAAATTTAGTTTGGTCCCCATCGCAGCTTGCAAGCTCGTCCAGAAACGCGATAGAAATCGTCCGTCTCTGTCCAAAACTATTGTGGCCGGTACCCCATGCGGTCGAATAATCTCATCGACGTAGATTTGTGCTAACCGATCAATGCACCATTCTACTTTGATTGCGATGAAGTGAGCCGACTTGGTCAATCTACCAACAATGACCCAAATTGCATCATTCCCTCGCGACATCTTCGAAAATCCTATGATAAAATCCATCAAGATATTGTCCCACTTCCACTCGGGAATGGCGAGGTTCTGCACTCCCCGCCTAGCCTTTAGTGTTCCGTATTCACTTGTTGACAAGCCATGCACTGTGACACGAAAGTAGCCACGTCGTTCTTCATGTCGTGTTACCAAAAGGTAGTACACGAGTCCTGTACATCTTGGTGCTCCCAAGATGCAATGAGTACTTCGCATAATGTGCCTCCGTCAGAATTTACTCCGTTTTGCGTATAATTTGGTTTCACGCAACGTCTGCAGTACTGTCTTCAAGTGCTCTGTGTGTTCTTCTCGATTCTTTGAATATAAAGGATATCATCGATGAACACGACCACAAATTTGCCGATTAGGTGTCGGTAGACTCGGTTCATCAACTCCATGTAAGTGACTGGGGCATTCGTCAGACCGAACGACATGACTAAAAAATTATAATGTCCGTGTCGAGTGCGGAAGCAGACTTCGATACGTCGTCGGTTTTATCTTCAACTGGTGGTAGCCTGAACGAAGATCGATTTTGAAAATATTGTCGTGCCTTGCAATTGATCAAACAAGTCATCAATTCGTGGCAGTGGATACTTGTTCCGCATGGGAGCCTTGTTGAGTTCTCGATAATTGATGCATAGCCGCATCGATCCATCTTTCTTTTTCATGAACAGCACGGGAGCTCCCCACGGAGAGATGCTAGGGTGAATAAATCGCTGTCTAGCAACTCTTGTAGTTGTCTTCAGCTCTTACAGTTCTGATGGGTTCATTCGGTAATACACTTTTGATATTGGTCGTGTATCCGAAAAGGTTCGATGCTGAATTCTATTTCTCGATCCGGTGGCATCCCATGCATTTCGTCTGGGAAAACGCAAAGAAATCTACCACAACATCAGTCTGCACTGTGTTTGCACCATCCTTTCTCGTATCTCGAACTAATGCCAAGTATCCCTCACAGCCGGAATATAAATATGCCTTGCCAAAATTGTCGATACCACCATCGCCGTCTTTGATAATGTACCGCACGAATATGAGGACTATGTCTCGCTAGGAAGACAAAATACACTCTCTTCTCCGCGCACTCGATCGTTGCATGGCAGGCGCCCAAGCAATCCATACCCAGGATTATGTCGTACTCTTTATGTCTAGTACAATGACTTCTAAGAACAGATTTCTCCCTTCGATGCAAATGTGGCCGTTCCTAGAAATAACGTTTGCAGGCATATCGATTTCTGATGGATTGCTAACGCTAATGTTCATATCTAGCGATTACATGGCTATTTTATTTTATTAGCAAAATCTGCATATATAAAGCTATATGTTGCACCCGAATCGAACAGTACTCGAGCAGGTATATTTTGTGTAGTAATATACCTGTCGCTACAGTATCGGACTCGAACGCTTCATCTAGCGTTAGTGCATAGACTCGGCCTTGCTCCCGTGGCGTTGATTTGGCAGCTTCACTGGCACCGTATTTGTGCCTTGCAGTGTAGGCGCTCTATACTGATTTGGAATGTTCCTTAGAGGGTTTGGAACATTCCTTGGAGGGTTTGGAATATTTCTCGGACAACTTGGCAAGGTATGGCCTATCTCGCCACACTCGTAACATTTCTTAAAGAAACAATCGGCCGGGCGATGCCCATGCTTGCGCAGTTATGGCATTATAATCCGGGATAGGGACGTCGATTCTCAAACGTATTTGGACGCTTTTGTACTTCCGATCCTCTAGTGTCGTTAGGATGCTTGTTGAAATATTACAGACAACTGGCACAGCTCGTTGTGACATACGACCGAAGATTCGCTCACTTAAAGGGCAGATTTATAGGATTGACGATAAGTTTGGCACCGTCGGTTCATGACGTCCCTACGAAGCTCGTCATTTAGGCCTTGTTGAAAGCGTTCGCACCACGCTTCTTTGTTGACAGGAAGGCGCCGACAAATTTTGCTAGTTTCGAGAAGTTTGTGTCAAAATCGTCAACTAACATATTCCCCTGTCTCAACATCAATTTGTCTTCTTTTCTATGATGGACGGCTCGAGGAACGAACTGCTCAAGAAAGGCTTCCTTGAACATTTCCTAAGAAATCTTGGTATCGGGGTCAGCCTCATAGATTTCATGTTTCTTTGATGCCCATCAGTCGTAGGCCCTTAATTGCAGCTGTAGCATCGTACATATAACTCTCTTGGACCCTTTAATGTTGAGAAGATTAAAAAGCTCCTCGATTTCTGCCAGCCATCCTACGATCACATCGGGTTTCGCTCGACCTTGAACTTTGCGGCGGGTTCATTTTGCAAAACTCAGTTGCTTTGAACAAGAAAGAAGAGTTCATTGTTTATGGTTGAACTTCTTCATGGACTTCTTCTTCTCCCTTTTCAGATGCCACGACAGTTACATTGGTGTTGGCCGCCATAGTGCTTACGATCCACGTCAGGGCATCCATCTTCTTCTTTTGCGTACCAAATTGGGCTTGGATCTATGCCTGAAGTTGTTGCTGCTGCACCTCCATCAGGCACAATATTCTTAGGGCCAGCGCCCTCCGAACTAGCCGAACTATCCATAGCGTTGGTTGTTGTGGCAATTATTTTTCTTAGTCATTTCTACAAAACAAAGTAAACCCGTATATTTCAAAATATCTACGGGTTACCTGTATGGAACTTTTTTTTAGCAGCATGTCGACAAGCATTCAATCGAGTAATCGCAACCAACATTCCAAATAAAATATTTTTCGAAAATTCGAGGAAATTGAAATGAGCTCTGATACAATTTGCCACGCCCGATTCGACAAACCGTTCATCCTCATAGATTATGCCGAATCGATCGTCCTCGCTTGGGCATGATGTCGTACGAGTCTGGAGTTGCACTCGTACAAGGCAAGAACATTACATTTGATACATCTTTTTGAAACACCAAGTTGAAACTTCACAAATCGCAGAGAATTGAACACGCTGTTTAGGAAGATAGAAATATGCTTTCATTGATAGGTTGCAACTAACTGCAAATCATATTACATTGGATATGCGTTGCGTCTACGTTTGAATGAAACAAAAGAAAATACTCACAAGCTGCCTGAATTAATACTTGTTGTTCCATACATTCACACTTTTTTATACATTGAAAGCCTTCGATGACTTGGCTTCAAAATACTTCAAAATAGATAGAGCTTCAAAATGCCTCTCCGAACTTCAGCTTTGGCTTAGCACCATGCACCCGAGAGTTCTCGTCACCTGTGGGGGTTGGAGGATTAATACACTTAGGAATGCACTAGTGAGTGGGACAACCCACTCGTCTAAACTGACTCTAATTATTAAGGTAGGCATGCATTGGAGTTTTCTTTCTATTTAGAACTAAATGAATTCAGTTCATATGGTAGCCTTCTTTGAAACATTAAAAGCATACAATAAATATCAGTTTATTCAATTCTTACCACGACCGTGCTCATCCTGCATAAAACATAGATTATAATTTCCATCTGATAATATGTGAGCATGCTACTATCTTATATGTGGTCGTTGGTGTTACACACCACGAGGGACTTTTATATGACATTGTGATGCCCTTTCAGCCTGGTTTGCAAGTCCTACTGGAGGTCCCCGCAATGCCTCACGCCGAATCACGAATTTATATTCCCCTAGGTCGATTCGGTTACAGCGCCCCGGATACCGTTTCGAGGAAAGTTAAACTTGTGCACAAGTTGTCCATGACCATGCCGATGCATGAACAGTTTAATATATGAAATAGATTATATAGCATAGACAATATTGAGCAGCATTATCATTTTTCCAACTCATGCAAGAATCATTTTCCCCAGCCGTACTTCTGATTTGGCTCCCGTAGGCACCAAATTCCCCGAGGCACCATATGCCGAAACTAATGTTTCATTTTATTTTGTAGATCATGAAATAGTCTCTCCCTTTTCTAGAACCTTAATTTTTTCGTCTTTGATGTGAAACTTATATTTTTAGAGTAAATTACTCTAAATTGATACAGTTATCCTGAGTCTTGATCTTAGTGATTTGGCATGCATTTAACTTGGCATCGTCGATTTGAATAAGTTCGAGGCAACAAGAATTTCATTTGTGGGAAGGAGTAGAAAAGAAGGGGCCGAACCACCCACCAAGTATTTGATCGTGTGAGTCGAGTGCTTCGCAACGTTTAAGCTTCAGTTATGCGAGCTCCTGCAATGGCACCAATATTTTATAAGAATCCCTTCTTTATTCCTTCGTTTCAAAATTCTTAGAATGAATGCAAAAATCAACATGAAAATACATTCATCAAAACCAAGCAGCAAAACTTCAAGAAAACCATACAGCAGCCTTGTCCCGTCAAAGGGACTCTTCTATAGAGCTCACTCATCGAGACGCAGTCTGTTGCATCTAGGACTTATTCCAACAGAAGTCGTTCCATTAGTTGGATCGATTCTCGTAACATTCGTCCAAATCGATTTATTTGATGCCACAAAGTGTTATCGTATACCAAGCTCAGCGATCGAGTCAGACTAGCCATCTAACTTCCGACCGAGTCTGACTCGCCGCAAGCAAATTACATAGTCTATCGCCTATCGAAAATGGGGCACTACAATTCTAACAAATATGGTGCAAAATGCGTGTATAATGGTGAAACCGAGTATGGACGGGTTATTGTAATCGAAATATGGTATGGAATGGGTGTAAATTGGTGAAACCGTGTACAAATGCATGATTCAGATCAAAATATGGTAAAAAAGTGGCATAGAATTATGGAAATGGGTATAAAAATGTAATTTCTTACCGAGAATCAAATGCTCGTACAATGGCAAAAACGAGTCTAAATAGTTGAGTATAAGTGAAATACGGTATAATATGAGCATACAATGACGAAAACGAGTATTATATGGGTAATTATAACCAAAATATGGTATAACCTAGTCGTGCAATGGTCAAAATGAGTATAGATGGGTGATTCTGACGGAAATAGGGTATAAAATGGACGAACAATGGTGAAAACGAGTATAGATGGGCAAAATATGTGTAGAGAGAGTAGATTGGTGAATTCGAGTACAAATGCGTGATTCTAACCCAAAAAATATGGTTAAAAAGTGGCCTAGGATTTTGGAAACGGGTATAAAAATATATTTCTAGCTGAAATAATGTATCTAAGGCTCGTACAATGTGAAAGCTAGTATAAACAATTGATTCTAACTAAATCCGGTATAGTATGACTATACAATGATGAAAATTAGTATTAGATGGATAACTATAACCAAATATGGTATAAACTAGTCGTGCAATGGTCAAAACGAGTATAGATGGTGATTCTAACGAAAATAGGTTGTAAAAAGGCCGTACAATGGTGAAAATGAGTATAGCTGAGTGATTCTAATCGAAATTGTAGATGCATAAATAAACTCCATAGACCAAGTCAAAGAAGTTGAGAGCTTTACACAAAGTCAGTTTCAGACTCTACGCGAAGCCCATTTAAAGACTCTACGCAAGTCAAACTGAGTCAGATTCAAGCTCTACGCAGAGATCAAACAGAGTCTAACTCTACGCAAGCTCCTTTACACAAGAGCCATCCAAACTCTATGCGAGAGCATTCTCAGACTTTACGTGAGAGACAGGCTGTCCAGACCGTATTTAATGCGCGTGATACTGCTCTGACATAATGATTTTCTGACAGAACATTGCACAGAAGCCAAGAAGATTTTTGCACCAAACCCAACGCTTGTAGTTTAGTGTGCAGATGGGCTATTTTCCGCTCTAGAGACCGCTTCCTTTACGTGAAAGTTATTTAGTTTATTACGCTCAAGGCTATCTCAGCTACTTTTGTGTGCGTAGAGTTTATTTGAGCTAACTATACGCTCAAGGCTACTTTTTAGCCGCTCTTCGCAGGAAGTTTGTTTTGGGTTATTTTACGCTCAATCTTTTCTGGCTATGAGAGAACGTGGTCTGCATACGTGACTTTCATGCCACACTTATCGAGGAACGTGTGTACGTGCTCTCCCTATTTGTTGAAGTTGTGGCACGTGTCACCATGCGTAGAGACCACAACTCTATATGGGACACGTGTCAGCAAGCGTACAGGAAGAACTTTATACATGGGTTACAGTTACTCTAACTGCTCGTGTAAAAGTCAAATTCATTACTTTTTACGCACAGAAGACAAGCCTATATAAAGACTTCTTTTTTAAGAAAGAGGTACAAGATTTTGGAGCCCAAAGACTTTCAGAGCAAAGTAATTTTCCAGAGTGTTTCTCTTCAACTTTTTCTCAAGAACAGAGTGAAGTAAAGCAGGAAAGCATTCGACTGTGCCATCAGTGCTAATTGTGTCGATACCTTTCTGGTGACTTAGTTCTTCCGTTGTTCTTCTTCAAGCAGTTCTCTTCATCATCATCGTGTGGTCCAAGGAACAAAGTAATCGCTCTCAGATCAGACTTCCATAACAATACTTTCCAGAATTTATTTATACTTTTGTACTTTTTCTCGTTTTCTTTCAAAAGCCTTTTAAGGGCATTTTGTTAAGTGAAACAAAATAGCGACTCTGCTGGGGACGAATTTCTCCTCCGACGAGAAAGCAATTGCTCAAATAATGATGTGTCGATTGGATCGACAAAGAAGACTCTGGTTGTTCAATTCGACCAGACTGCTTACGAAGAAATGCTCCGAACTGGGGTAGTACTCGCTGCTCTAATGTTCAAAAATCACGAAAGGTGCAAAAGTTTGGATTCCTAAGTCCAAAGCACCCTCGATCTCTCTACTGCTCTAAAGGCAAGGGAATTCTTCCCACTCCTGTTGTTAGGGCTCCCGTCTGTGATGAGGCAGTTCCTACTTCAGTTTTGCACCCTATGCAAAATTATGTCTCAAGTCTGTGACGTGGTAGACTTCTGTCTTGCGCTATGCGTAAAGGCAAATCTCCCTCTGTGATGGCAGATACTTCTGTTTTGCGCTATACGCGTAAAGGCAAATCTCCTGTCGGTGACATGGTAGATAAAATTCACAATGGTGCTTTTGCACCTAAAGTGAACTTGCCTACACGCGTGCAGCATAAAACAAGTCTTCTGTTACTATGACAGACAATTCCTTTGGTTTATCCAAGGAGAATAAAAATTGTGGCAAAGCTTCTGTTTTACGCCAACAATTCTCTAGTGCTGCTTTACGCAAAGTGCCTAATCTCAGGATTACGCGCAATGCTGATGGCGTTCGTAGTGCACAAAAATCAACGCATGATTTACGCACACAACTCCAAGCGCATAAAAACGCACACCTTTTTTCTGCCAATGAAGCTAGTAATCTTCTTTTTACACAAGGGACTGGATATTTCTCTGTCCCAAATATAAAAAAAAATGCTACCTTCTGATTCTTCTGATTTACGCGAGTTACTTGTACAAAAGCATAAAAACAAAAATCTCCTGTGACACTCCCCAAAAAAACTATCATTGTGAGTGTCATCAAATTGTAATCAAATGTTGCTGTGCTGCTACTAAACGGTCAGTTTTCGACCGATTAAGCTACAACGTACCTCAGCAAATTGATGACCAAGAACATGAGTTGTCCTATGCATCAGTTAATATGGCATCTCATATCAATAGAGGATGACGTTCAAGACGCAATTCGTCCCAGACTCCAGGTCAACAACGGTTCAACCGAATTCTCGACTCTTTTGAAGGAGTATATCAACATACTCGATCAAGAAGTCGACAATATTTAAATATGCATTCTTCAGATTCAGAAGCTGGGGTACCCAGTACTTGGAGTCAGAAACTGATAGCGTTGATTCATCTGTACACCAATCCCTCTGTAAGTTCAGAGAAGTTGAATCTTATGCTATCGGAGAAGAACATGAGACGTCTACTTCTCATACAGAACATCGTCTTTCTGCGGTGGAACAATCACTAAAGTATATGCTTGCAATGATGCAAAATGCATCAGTTAATAACGAATCAACAAACAGTCCAACCAGCAGTGGTAACACCGGTGCATGTAGAAGCGCAAACTCAAGATAGTCAAGGGGTTGACATACCTTTGAATAATCTGAGTCAAGAGCCTGCTATCAACCAAAACTCCGTATCTCCGGATCTCTCATTCCAGAAGATGTATCACCTCCGGTGGGGTTACGATACATCCAACTACTATTCAATCAAACATACTCCCTCAAACTAATGAAGCTATTCAAGCTGTTTGGGAGTTAAAAGCACAGTTTGAGGTTCTGAAGCACAAAGATCAGCTCCAGAAGTTGGGGATCAAGCACCTTATCCTCCCTACTGGAATGATGTGCCCTTTCCTCCAAATTCAAGCCACAATCTATGGTATTATTTGATGGAAGGCTTCTCCAAGTCAATATATCAATTATTTTGATATTATGACTGTGCATCTACAGAAGAATGATGCTCTTCTCACCCGAGTCTTCATTGGGTGTTTGACGGGTTCAGCATACGACTGGTATCGCAGTCTACCTGACAATTGCATATCGTCTTTTGACGAGTTTAAAGCAATGTTTCTCTCTCGTTTCTATGAAGGAGGGATGGACATGAATATGTCTTCCTTAATAGAAATTAAACAAAAGAAAAGGAGGATACTCGGACGTTTATTGAACGTTTTCGACAGGCTACTTTGAAAATGCCTCATAGTATGCCAGATTCAGCATTGATTGATACATGCAAAATGAATTTACGACCAACCATCGCTGTTTTTACAGGCTCTCAATTCACAGATTGGGCCTCGTTTATTATAGCAGCAGTTTCAGCCGAGACCAATGGTAGATTGGCTCGTGAACATGGGATGATCTTCGCCTCAGAAGATAAAGGAAGAAAGTCTCTTCAGGCAACAACTCTGGTAATCGCAATGGGAAAGGAAGGAAACCCTAGTGGTAAACCTTTTAAAACCCAAAACAACACCAAGTAATCCAGAGTCTTCTAAGCCGAAAGAAGAATACTCTTTCGATGATAGTGATATTCCTGGATATTTTAATGTCTCGTGAAGAGTGGTAAGCTCCAGATTCTGGATCCAAAACGACCTAATGAGGTGGATTTGGTTGATAATCCCAAGTATTGTATCTATCATAGATACATAAATCATCCCACGAAAGCTTGCTATGTCTTGAAGAAGAAGATTCAAGAGTTGATAAATGCTAAAGCTATCGCTTTAACAAATGATGAGCATACAGTCACAACCAATATGATTTCTCTTCAATTTGGAGCTTTTCCTCCACAGCAAGTTCCTGATGGGGTTGTCCCGATTCCAAAGGCGACGATGAAGATTGTGAATCTTCCATCAGCCCGAGATCAAAGTGAAGAATTAGGCCTCTCACCTTGAAAAATGGTGAAATCATGTGGGTACATCCTGACTTAGTACCTGAAATGGAACATGGAAGTAAAATTTCAAAATCCAAGAAAGGTCAAAAAGTCAAAACCTGCAATATGATTTCTCACGTTGTTATTTCAGACCATGATGATTCTGATCATTTGTGGGATGGCATTCCTTTGGAAGATAGGCTAAGGGGTTTAAACATATGCCCTCCGAGTTTGGCTCCTCCTACCAAACTAAAACTTACTCATCTGCAATGGTTAGCCATGAACAGTGTCCCTTTGTACAGGACATAACAGTTTTTGCTGCTTACGAGAAAGCTCCGGTTGGGATTCTACCTCCTGCAAAAAAATTTCTACCCTTACCACTACAGAGGTCTCTGTTCCTTCTTCATCTGTTGAACTGTCTAGTGAAAGTCGCTACCCACACATTTACAATCAACAATCGTCCATCTCATAAAAAGATGGGCTATGACTTTCAGAAAGCGAAGGCTTGAATTATGGTAAAGGTATACGAGTTCCTTTACAAATTCAAGGTCAAAAATCTTCCGTCGGATAGGGATTTAAAGTTCCTCATAAAAATCCACATAAGAAGACTAAGGGAAAGAAGACTAAATCCTGTAATGTGGTACTTTATTCTCCTGAGTCTGAAGAAGAAGTCTTTGCTGGTACAAGGTCCGAAAGGACTACCACAAAGATCACGAGGAAACTTCCAAAGAGAAGACACCGCTGAAACACTACCGACTCAGTCATCTTCTGTTCCTGCTGAGACAAGGCCTTCTAAACCCCCAGTGGTTGAAAAAGGGAAACAGAAGGCAGTGCATTTTGATGCCCCGTTGAAGTCTAGTTCAAATCATGGGTCGATGAAACCCTATAAATTGACATGCTAGCCCAGTTAGCCAATACTCTGGCTAGACTTTCTATCTTTGAGTTACTTCGTCTCTCTAAAGAAAGTCGAAAACTTTAAGCGAAGCTTTGCTACAAGCCGATTCATGCTTAGCTCAACTCAAAAATCCTGATAATATACTGGTGTCATGTCCCCAATGCCATAGTGTGATGGAATCAATTCCTAACATTACTTTCACACAAGAGGATATGCTGTTAAAGCATAATCGACATGACAGGTCTTTGTGTTATACGGGGTATATTGACTCTACTGAAATTGACAGGATTTACATCGATCCTGGGTCTTCCATCAGCATTATTCTTCAGAGTATGCTAAGACCATTGAGGATTCCTAGTGATTTGACTTACACTAGTACAACAATCGTTGGTTTTAATTCTGGAAGGAGTAAACCATTGGGAAAATTCGCCTGAAGATTCAAATAGGTGATCTTCGAACCATGGCAACCTTCTATGTTATCAACTCAGATATATCTTATAATATCCTCCTTAGAAGACTATGGATACATGAGCATAATATTGTACCTTCGACTCTCCACCAATGCTTCAAGTATGGATTCTCAGGGGATTGTAAAGACTGAATTTACAGATATTAATCCTTTTAAGGGTGTTGAAGCCTATTTCTTGATTCAATACTCTATAAACAGGAGCATGTGAAGGAAATATCTGATATGGCTGAAGACGAGCACCTGCAGAAGATCAATCGATTTTAGAAGATCAATCGCCTTAAGAAGATCAACCCTTGATGATTAAGGTTAAAGGTCGAATTCAACCCCAACCTGTCAATATGAACCTTTGATGATTAAAGTCAAAAAAAATTCAAGCTACGTCTGATGAAGCTGTGAGGGTTCCAGTCAAGAAAGGTTCAAACCAACACTAGTCATCAGCCTCTTATGATCAAGGTTAAAGGACGTACTTCTCGTACAACTGATCCAGAACCACTGGTTATCAACCTTGGCAAGTCTACGCTGAAGGATGATGGTCCATTAATGATTAATCCAAAGCGTAGTAGTCAGTCTGTCAATGATGTAAATATTGATCACTCTGTATTCTCTCATTTAATGAAGATTTCCTTTTGGAGTATATGGCTGTCAAATTTATTGAAAGAATGACTTTATCTGCTATAATCAAAGTCATCAACATAAAACTGACATAAATACAAGGAAACCTTATATATTAATCATAAAGAGAATTCATTTCCTCCTCATGTTGATGTTGGACCCTATGCTTAGAGGTTCCTAACATCTTCTCCTTATTTTCTACCTGTAGCCTCATCATCACAAGCTTGTGTAACTTATAGACGTCACAAAGAATCTTATTTTGTGATCCCGTCTAATAAGAAAAACAAGCGTCAAATTGTGTTTGGTTGGCTAGAAATATCCTGTTATTCAGACAGATAATCTCGTAGAGAAAGATAAAGAAAAAAAATCAGAATTGACAAATATAGTCAACAATCTCTTAAGATTATCCAAAATATGGGATATGATTTAAAATTATGCTAGGTCTCAATCAAGGCAAAGGTAGACGATTACCGTTATGTGGTATCTGTTTTATCGACAAACTCGTCATGGGTTTGGATACGATCCATCCCACATGTTTAATAAAGATATGGAAGAACTTTCTTCCAATTCTTTACAATCCTCAGATTTGAAGGAGTCCAGTATGTTGAATCTGAGCACGTCTTTTTCAGTCAATATGGTTCAAACCGATGGTGAATATGAACTATTTGAAAATGACCCTTGGGCACAACAAATGGACACTCAATGGGAGCTTCGGTTTGAACAACGACAGCCACCACAGAAGATAAATTGTCCAGATTGATGTTGGAGACGAAACTACGTCTAAGCCAATATTCATCAGTAAAAACCTTTCTGAGGATGAAAAAGAAGAGTTGATAAAGCTGATAAAAGAATATATCGATATTTTTGCAAGGAGTTATGAGGATATGCCGGGTCTGGATCCCAAAGTAGCTACTCATAAACTCAATATTCTTCTAATGCCAAACCTGTAAAACAGCAGCAGCATTTTCGACCAGATATGATGGATGCAATTGAAGTAGAAGTCAAAAAGCTGATTACATGTGGCTTTGTCCGTGAAGAGCAACACCCAGATTGGGTTGCCAATATTGTTCTTGTCATGAAGAAGAATGAAAAGTTCGAGTTTGCATAGATTTTCGAGATCTTAACGCAGCTTGTCCAAAAGACGAATTTCTACTTCCTATCACTGATGTCATGATAGACAATACATGTGTTTTGAACGCATGTCTTTCATGGATGGATTTTCAGGATATAACCAAATTAAAATGCATCCAGGAGATGAAAAGCACACTGCTTTCCGTATACCCCTTGGAGTTTATTGCTACACAGTTATGCCTTTTGGTCTGAAAAATGCTGGCGCTACATATTAAAGAGCCATGAGCAATATCTTTCAAGAACATCTGCGAAAAACAGTTGAATGTTACGTAGATGATATCGCTGTCAAAAGTCGATTAAAAGATGATCACATTCAAGACTTGAAGACAGTATTCGAGTTGATGCGTCGACATCAATTAAAGATGAACCCTACTAAGTGTTTCTTAGGGGTTTCCAGTGGCAAATTTTTGGGATTTGTCATACTTCTCAAGGTATCCATGTTAATCCTGATAAAGTAAAAGCAATTCTTGAAATGAGTCCTCCACGTAATCTGAAAGAACTCCGTGGCTTTTAGGGTCGCATTGCTTATATCAGTAGATTTATATCCAATCTTTCTGGAAGATGTCAATCTTTCTCTCGTTTATTGAAGAAAGGTGTATCATTTGTTTGGGATGAAGCATATCAAAAAGCATTCAATGACATCACGCAATACCTTACAAATCCACCTGTTTTAGTATCCCAAGTAGTGGAAAGACTATTTTTGTTGTATGTTCGAGCATTAAATCATTCTCTTGATGCTCTTCTTGCACAGAAAAGTGATAAGGGTCATGAACAGGTAATTTATTATCTCAGTCGAATGATGGTTGGAGCTGAAAACAGGTATACTCCTGTGGAAAAAGAATGTATAGTCTTGGTTTTTGCCATTCAAAAGATGCGACATTATGTATCGGGACAGACTATTCATGTCATATCCAGAATAAATCCTATTCGGATATTAATGAAAAAGTCGAGTATTCTTAACTCCCGGTTAGCTACTTGGGCAATGTTGCTTACTCCCTATGATATGGTCTACGTACCTCAAAAATCAGTGAAGGGTCAAGCATTAGCTGACTTCTTAGCAGCTCACCCTATACCTGAAACTTCCAAGCTATATGAAGACATTCCAGATGAAGTCGTAGATTGCAACATGACTTTGAAAATGACATTTGGCAACTATACTTTGATGGAGCATCAAAAGTTGGATCTAAAGGCAATATTGTCTCCAGAATAGGCATCGTTTTGGTCTCGCCTGATAAAATGGTTATATACCGTGCTTATTCCCTCAATGAACCATGTTCCAATAATGTGGCAGAATATAATGCCCTGCTAATTGGTCTTCAAGTAGCAAAACAATTGGATATTGAGTTTTTGGAAGCTTATGGAGACTCTCAACTGATTGTTAATCAAGTCAGAGGGACATATGAAGTCAGAAACCCTGACCTCATTCCTTATCATCAAGTGGTAATCGAATTGGCTCTTTCATTCAAAGGGTTCTTTATTGAATTCGTACCACGTTATCAAAATTTGGAAGCTGACGCTCTCGCTAGTCTAGCTGGAGACTTAGCAATTCCAATTAGAAGACAAAACACCATTACTTTATTGGATAGAGATTTATTCTGTGTCAAGAATAATTTACATATCGAACAGAGTTATGCGACTAAATTAAATTCTCAGCAAAGGGATTGGAGAAGTCCATTTATTGATTATGTGGTTTATGGGATTTTACCTGAAGATCCAAAAGAAGCTACATCAATCAAAAGACGATCATTTAGATTCTATTATGATACTTCTACGCACATGTTGTATCGTCGTTCTTATGATAGGCTTTTACTGCATTGTCTTTCGGAAAGCGAAGCCAAGCAAACACTTTGTGAGGCTCATGATGGAGTTTGTGGTGCGCATCAACCAGGTCCAAAATTACAGGACCGTATTCGAAGAATTGGTTATTATTGGCCTTCTATGATAGCAGATGCTGTAGATTATACTAGACGGTATAAAGCATGCCAGATTCATGCTGATTTTATTCATCAACCCTGTGAATTTCTACATCCTACAACAGCTTCTTGGCCTTTTGAAGCTTGGAATATGAATATTATTGGTCCAATTAATCCTCCTTCTGTTAAAGAACATCGGTTTATCCTGGCTATACCTGATTACTTTTTTAAATGGGCAGAATCAATTCCTCTTGTTGAAGTAAAAATGTCTAACGTGATTAACTTCATCAAACATCATGTCATTTATCGTTTTGGGATTCTCCGAAGGATAATCCATGATAACGGGCCTCAATTTGCCAGTCAGGCGTTTTATCGATTTTGTGACAAAAATCGTATCCAGAACTTAGCTTCTAGATCTTATAATCCAGCTGCTAATGGTTTAGCAGAAGCTTTCAACAAAACGATTATTAAACTTTTTAAAAAGTTTGTCTCCTCTAATAAACGTGATTGGAACGAAAAACTTGGAGAATGTTTATGGGCTTATCGAACAACAGTCCGAACTCTAACTGGTTTTACACCATTTTCATTGGTTTACGGATGTGAAGCTGTTCTTCCACTAGAGATTCAGATACCATCTCTTAGAATAGCCATTGCTAATGAGCTAACTACAGAGAATAATGACCGCTTAAGACTCTAAGAACTTGAAGGTTTGGATGAGAAGCATCTTCAAGCACAACAGCACATTGAGTTGTATCAAGCCCGCATATCTCGAGCTTTCAATCGCAAAGTTAAAGCAAGGGTGTTTAAAGTAGGAGAGCTAGTTCTAGCTGTCCCAAGACCTATGGTTATGACTCATAAGAGTAAAGGCAAATTCCAAGCTAAATGGAAGGGTCCTTATGTAGTCGAAACTGTATTCTCCAATGGTGCATATAGGTTATCTAAACCTAATGGAGATTTGCTAATGATGCCAATTAACGGTAAATTCTTGAAGAAATACTATGTTTGAATTTCTTCTTTATTCCCCAGCTACCAAGGTTTGGTTAAGCTGATTATTTATTCTCCTAAAAGAGAATTTTGATCTTCTGTCTTACCAGCTGATTTCAGAAAGAATTTTTTTATTATTTATCATGTCTTCATTACCTCTGAATAAATATTAAATCTACTTCTTTTTCTTTATTATCTATCATGTCCATATTATCTCTGAATAGATATTAATCTATTTTCTTTGAGTCATTACGATCTATTATGTCCATATTACCTCTGATAGTATTATATACTCTAAAGAAAATAAGATTTATTATCTATCATAACTATATTACCTCTGGATAGAAATAATCTATCATGTCCATATTATCTCTGAATAGATATTAATCTATTTTCTTTGAGTCATTACGATCTATTATATCCATATTACCTCTGATAGTATTATATACTCTAAAGAAAATAAGATTTATTATCTATCATGACTATATTACCTCTGGATAGAAATAATCTACTTTGTTGAGTTTGGAAAACTTATCATGTCTATATTACCTTTGATAATTATTTTCTATCTCACAACCATTTTATAAAAAATGTTTCATTCATTGCATAATTTGAAATATTACAGCAAAAGAAAGACAAAATACAAAATTCTTTATTGTTAACATGAAAGGAAGAATACAAAATTCTTTATTGATACAAAGTTCCTAAGGTGGAGCAGACAGATCTTCAATCATCTTCTGCAACTCTGCCAGACGTTTTTCACGAGAACCCACTACAGTTGTGTATGCTATAGATCTTCGGGCTTCCGCAGTACAGAGGTGAGAGATTTCGGCAAAGGCAGATATCATTTGTCTTTGGCATCTTCAAGAGTTTTTACTTTTGCTTCAGAACCAAATATCTGTTCCTCTAAAATAGAACTTTTCCTTAAGAGTTGATCTCTATTTGCCGTCATCCGGTTCTGCTCCTCCTTTAAACGAGCAAGCTCAGCCTCGACTTCACGAATTTTATCATTTTGCTCATGAATTTTGATATTCATGGAGTCATGAGCTTGCTGATGCTGCTCCAATAAGGGTTTATTTTCTTTCAAGAAAGTCCTCTCCACGACAACCTTATTACTGTAATCTTGAAGAGATTACTTGAAGATGGTTTCTCGAGTTGTGTACTCATTGGTGAGAGCATCATACTCGGATTGGACAAGGTTTTCTATAGTCCCACTTGACAACCTCAGATAATCTTTGATGTGTTGTTCAAGTCCCTGGACTATTTTCCACAAAGCGTCTGCCCGCTCAGAATCATTGAACATTGCTATGTTGTCTATGGTAGTAGCAATAGCACTTTTCAAGCTCTCATAACTAAGGCCTTTCTTCAAGACCATTTTGATCAATGCTGCTAAAGTCTTGTAAAAAGTTTCAGTATGAATCTCTACCAAAGATTCATATCAGCGTTGGAGCTTGGTGTATCGGCGATATCGGCCAATCTCTTTTCTTGAAAGCCGGAGACGGATGTTGTCGTTGCCTTGGTAGCAAGTTGAGCTAAAGCCATAGTTGTTGTTGCTACCATGGCTGATTGAGTTCCAGGAAGTTCTGGGACTACATCTTCAACAACTTTTTCTGCTACCTCCAGAGGATGAGTTTCGGTGGTAGAGGATGGTATCATGGAGGTGCTGCCTCCTATATTCGATCTAGACTCAAGCACAGCCGTCTCGGGAACTTGAGCTAGATTGGTAGCAGCAATTGATGTTGCCTCAGTAATATGTTCTTGAGCAACAATTGATTCATTAGCAACTAGCTCTTTGGCTGCAACTGGTTCTTCTTTTGCTGCTGGTTCTTCTTCTCTTTTTCGGCAAGAGAAGGCATTTCCTGGTGTGCCTCTACTTCAGGCTCTGGTTGTATCTCCATAGATGGAGAACATCTCTAGAAGCATAATCTTCTTTTGAAGAAGAACTCTCTTCTTCAGTCTCTATTTCCTCTTCATGGATAGTCTCTTGAGAAGGAGGAGGAGCAACAGATTTTGCTGCAATAATGACACCTACAAAGATTAAGCAAAATAGTTAATATACAAAATTATAATACATATTATTGTATAAATTTTGTGTAATTTATCTTTACTTGGAGCAGGTACAGGATGCGACAAGAGTGCGTCATAATCCATATCCCAGTCATCATCTTCTAAATCAAGGGCCGGTTCATCTGAGGGGATGGGTTCCGGATTAACAGTGTGAGTGGTGGCGGTGTCTTCAACAGCTTTCGCCTTTTGCGGTAAGGTTAGATGTAGCGAAGTACCGAGGCGTCCGGGAGATAGGACTCCTATGACTTCTGTTGTTGCTGCTGGCTGGGATGCTGAAGACCCTTCTCCATGTTGAGCTGAAGAAGATGTAATATTTTGAGGCTCCTCAACAGGAGTTTCGCTTTCTGGAGTAGCAGCTCTCTGTCTGGAAAGCCCTTTAACAGTAATCTTCCTTTTCTTTTTCCTGAGAATAACAGCTGTATCTATTTTTTGCTTCTGGGTTGGGGTGATGGTAATGGGTCCTGCAACTGGTTCACCCATTCCCATAGGGGTGCTTCCAGATATTCATCCGGAACAGCAGCATCATCAGGTATGTCCGAAGGTACCCTAACTGGTTCTTCGATATTTCCTTCATTGTCCCATCGAAGACTTCTTTTCATGCTGTAGTCATTTGCAAAGGAACGAATGGAGGCATAAAAATGAGCATACAAATGGAGCATTCGTAGCTCAGTTGTACTTGTGGCAATGGACACACGGAATCTGGCACCGGTACATCCAGCGCTGAAATACCTCCATGCCCTTGTACCATCAACTAATTTTCCATAATAGTTGAAGCAAGTGGAGGGATTACCAACGTGAAGTTGGTCATACCTGAACTGACGAGCGAACCGACTGGGTAGATACGGTTCGAATATACAGTTGTCTTCAGTTCTATACATCAGATGCGAGGGTCTGATGCATATTAGCCATTTAAAGACTGGTGCAGGTATCTCACTCCTCTCTTGACCTATATCTTCAAATTGTACACCGAAACAGTCAGCTGGGACTGGTGGTCTTGTGCAGAAGAAGTTCCACCCATGGGAAAAGTTTAGTGTTGCCCCGGATATCCGCAACTGAAGTCGCAGTCCACGTGGCTTTATTAAACTTCTAGAGGAATACCTCCGTATCATTTCCAGGGCCTGGTGGCAATAAATTACAGTTGTGATGCAATAACCAGCCCATCAAATAAGTGTAGGGCATCTCCACCCTAGGAAAATCTTTTCGTAAGGAGCATTATTGATCAGTTCATCACCAAATACTCGCAAACCTGTATTTATTCGACATACCATTGCCGATAACAAGTTAATTCTGGCCTTGAATACCAAACGTACTGCTGGCCATTGTACGTTTCGGTGAATCCTATTGACTGTACCAGTCCCTGGTATGACCTATCTTCACAGCCACAAGAAAAGAAAGCCTTGAAAGCCTGCCAGCAAGGCTTCCTTTGAGAGCTTCCGACTACCATGTCTCAGAAAGCTCAATGCTTTAGTTCCTGCATGGAATTCTCCAGTCTTGGTGGTCAAATATTTGTCCGGAGATTATAGGTGATCATCCAAGTGTTTATTGTATCAGTAGGAATTATTGAACAAGGGTTGATGGGTTGAGCCTTGTTGTCTTGGAATCTCTCTTTATCATCCTTGAATATCCTATTCTTGTGGTAGAATAGATATGTTGTCCATTTATTGATGTATGCCAAATGCGATCCACTTTTATACATAGTGGTGCAAATCAGATAATGGCACATCAACTCTTGGTATACCTCAACTAAGTGAGGATTTTTCTCCCTAATTCTGGCTAGTTTTCGGTTGGAGGGAACGTATTCTTCATATGGAACTTCCCCCATTGGTAGCTTGGAGATAAATTGCATCTCATGGAGTGCAAAACCTATTTCACCTATTGGGGTTGCAAAAGTCCCCGTCGAGCTGATATACAATTCCATCAAGGCTAAGAACAAGTTATTGTTCATTGGTATGCCTTGACTTGTGGAGGCTACTGCTTCAAACAGCCCAATAGCTCGTAGGTCCGCTTCAAAGTTCTTCATGATCCAAGCACTAAGTTGAATCCAGTTATTATTGTGAGGGGTCATCCACCCTGGCAGCCTAGGGTTGACATGGGGATATAGTACTGAGGCTTTCATAAACTTGTTTATGAACATTGGCATCTGTACTGGTTGGATCAGAGCTGAGCCCTCGCACGGTGTGAATCCAGACAGTAAACCGGAGAAAGGAATGACATTACCGCTGGGAGTACTGGTATGGTAGCCCATTTGGTTGGACCCGTCCCTCTTGAAAATAATTCTGCCTGGTCTACCATGACTGTTAGGAGTCAGGTTCCAGATCATCTGTCTTGGGTGGGTGGCGTGAATAAACGAAGACATGGGATAATCCCTTGGCATGGTTGGGAGATACGTCGCCCTCTCTCCAAACTTAAACACCCAAGCCTCCTTCTTAGGGTTCGTCTGTGATTGAAAATCAATAGCATCCCCAGACATGAAAGAAGGCATCGAAAATTGCTGGCCATCTAGCGACACCAGCAATTCTTCATTTATCAACGACAACAGTATTCTGTCTCCCTGAGCAGCTATTAGTTGTTGTCTCTCTTCAGGGTACTGTTTGTCAGTTTGTGGGAACTCAACATGAGACAGATTCTCCAAATAGTTGGAACCCAAGATACTAGTTGGGGAACCAAAGACTTCAGAGAGAGGATGAATCTGCAAGTCCACTGCAAAAGAAGATCAAGAAAAAAAGAAATCAAGTTAGTAAAATTTAGAATTGATCTCTATACATCTCTACGCAAATGCTTCTACGCAAGTAAATGTTTGTGTGTAAAGATTTTGAAATTTTTCATTCTTTGTTTTAAAAAGATTGAAAAATATCCTAAGTTGGTTCATATCAACGCAAGAGCTTTTTTACGTAAGTGAAGATTTGTGCGTAAAGGATTTTGAATATTATTCATTCTTTGTTTCAAAAATTTTGGAAAATATTCTAAGTTAATGCAGTGTATGACTAAAAGTTTTTTACGCATACTTTTCTATGTTCAAAAGAGTAAAAGTTGTACGCATGAAAACATATAGTCTTTTGACTTGCTTTACGCTAACACGTATGAACGTGGGTGAATTGCGTATTTTTAACTTTACGCTGGCACGTATAGACGTGGACGTATTTAATGCTTAACATTTTACGCTGGCACGTATAGACATGGGCGTATTTTGTTATTTCTATTTTTACGCTGGCACGTATAAACGTGGGCGTATTTTGTTGTTTCTATTTTACGCTGACACGTATAGACGTGGGCGTATTTGGTGGTTTTTATTCTACGCTGACACGTATAAACGTGGATATGAAATTTAGGGTTTTTGTTCGGTTCTTCTTCTTCTCCGACGAACCGTGGCCAAACTAGATAGGGTTTTACCTTTCATGGCTGGAGCCACAGAGGGGTTGGTCTTTTGGGTTGCCTCCGATGATGCGACGGTGGTCTCCGTACGCTCAGTCCTCGACGAAGCAACATCGGGCTTCTTGCCCTTAGCGCCGACGGTGGTCTTGCTCTTTGGTGCCATTTGTTTGAACTGGGATTTCGAAGACAAGAGTAAAGAAGATTGAGATTGCAAGAGATGAGTAAAGTTCTCTCTCTACTAGCGAAGCTCTATTTATAGAAAATTTTAAAATCGGTTCAAATTTCCGAAATAACTGTTGGGTATCCCGAATTTTACGCTTCTGAGATGACTGTTGGGTATCCCGAATTTTACGCTTCTGAGATGATTGTTGGATATCACGAATTTTACGCTTCTGTTCAAAGTATTTCAAATTTTAAAAAAAACTTTGAAAACTTTGAAAGGAGTCTTGTAGAAGCATAAATAAACTCCATAGACCAAGTCAAAGAAGTTGAGAGCTTTACGCAAAGTCAGTTTCAGACTCTAGGCAAAGCCCATTTAAAGACTCTACGCAAGTCAAACCGAGTCAGATTCAAGCTCTACGCAGAGATCAAACAGAGTCTAACTCTATGCAAGCTCCTTTACACAAGAGCCATCCTCAAACTCTACGCGAGAGCATTCTTAGACTTTATGCGAGAGACAGGCTGTCCAGACCGCATTTAATGCGCGTGATACTGCTCTGACAGAATGATTTTCTGACAGAACATTGCACAGAAGCCAAGAAGATTTTCGCACCAAACCCAACGTTTGTAGTTTAGTGTGCAGATGGGCTATTTTACGCTCAAGGGACCGCTTCCTTTACGCATGAAAGTTATTTGAGTTTATTATGCTCAAGGCTATCTCAGCTACTTTTGTGTGCGTAGGGTTTATTTGAGCTAGCTATACGCTCAAGGCTACGTTTTAGCTGCTCTACGCAGGAAGTTTGTTTTGGGTTATTTTACGCTCAATCTTTTCTGGCTATGTGAGAACGTGGTCTGCATACGTGTCTTTCATGCCACACTTATCGAGGAACGTGTGTACGTGCTTTCCCCATATTGTTGAAGTTCTGGGACACGTGTCACCATGCGTAGAGACCACAACTCTATACGGGACACGTGTCAGCAAGCGTACAGGTAGAACTTCGTACGTGGGTTACAGTTACTCTAACTGCTCGCGTAAAAGTCAAATTCATTACTTTTTACGCACAGAAGACAAGCCTATATAAAGACTTCTTTTTTAAGAAAGAGGTACAAGATTTTGGAGCCCAGAGACTTTCAGAGCAAAGTAATTTTCCAGAGTGTTTCTCTTCAACTTTTTCTCAAGAACAGAGTGAAGCAAAGCAGGAAAGCATTCGACTGTGCCATCAGTGCCAATTGTGTCGATACCTTTCTGGTGACTTAGTTCTTCCGGTTGTTCTTCTTCAAGCAGTTCTCTTCATCATCATCGTGTGGTCCAAAGAACAAAGTGATCGCTCTTAGATCAGACTTCCATAGCAATACTTTCTAGAATTTATTTGTACTTTTGTACTTTTTCTCGTTTTCTTTCAAAAGCCTTTTAAGGGCATTTTGTTAAGTAAAACAGAAATATCGTATTGAATGAGAGTAAATTGGTATAAATGAGTAAAAATGCATGATTCTAACCAAAATATGGTAAAAAACCGGTGTATAATTGTGGAAACGGGTATAAAAACATAATTTCTAACCGAAATAATGTATCAATGCTCGTAGAATGGTGAATACGAGTATAAATAATTGATTCTAACTGAAATATGCAATAATATGAGCATACAATGATGAAAACTAGTATTAGATGGGTAATTACAACTAAAATATGGTATAAATTAGTCGTGCAATGGTAAAACGAGTACAGATGGGTGATTCTTGTAGCGCCCCGTCCCGATAGGCGGCAGACTATTGATAACACTCGATCGCTGAGCTTAGATGGCTAGTCTGACGCGATCACTGAGCTTAGCTTACGATAACACTTTGTTGCATCGAATAAATCGATTTGGACGAATGTTACGAGAATTGATCCAACTAATGGAATGACTTCTGTTGGAATAAGTCCTAGATGCAGCAGCTTGCGTCACGGTGGGTGAGCTCTATATAAGAGTCGCTTCGACGGGACCAGACTGCTGTATGGTTTTCTTCAGTTTTTGCTGCTTGGTTTTGATGAATGTGTTTTTGCGTCGAACTCTGCATTCATTCTACGAATTTCGTAACGATGGATTAAAGAAGGGATTCTTATATAATGTTAGTGCCATTGCAAGAGCTCGCGTAACTGAAGCTTGAACGTTGCGAAGAGCTTCGATTCTCAGCATGATCATATACTTGGTGGGTGGTTCGACCCCTTCTTTTATACTCCTTCCTGCAAATGAAATTATGTTTGCTTCAAACTTATTCAAATCGATGATGATAAGTTAAATGCATGCCAAATCACTAAGATCAAGACTCAGGGTAACTGTATCGATTTAGAGAAATTTACACTGAAAATATAAGTTGCACACCAAAAGAGAAAAGTTAAGGTTCTAGAAAAGAGATAGACTATTTCATGATCTGCAAAATATAATGAAACGTTAGTTGCGACATATGGTGCCTCGGGAAATTTGGTGCCTCTCAGAACGTACGGCTTTGAGGAAAGGAACTCTCGCATGAGTCAAAATGATAATGCTACTAAATATTGTCCGTGCTATACAATCAATTTCATATATTAAACTATTCATTCATTAACATGGCCATGGAAAACTTGTGCACAAGTTTAGCTTTTCTCGAAACGATATTTAGGGACCCTGGAACCGAATCGACCTAGGGGGAAATATGAGTCGTGATTCGGCACAAAGCTTTTGCGAGACTTCAAACGGGCTTGCAACCTGGATTGAAGGTGCGTCGTAATGCCATTGATAACTGTCCCTTGTGATGGAGAACACCAATGACCACATATAAGATAGTAGCATGCTCACCTATTGTCTTATACAGGTGGAAATTATAATCTCTGTTTATGCAGGGATGAGCACGGCCGTGGTAAGAATTAGGATAAACTGTTATGCTTACTGTATGTTTTCACTGTTTCAGAGAAGGGCTATCAATATGAACTGAATTCATTTAATTCTAAATAGAAAGAACTCCAATGCATGCCTACTTTAATAATTAGAGTCGATCTAGACGAGTGGGTTCGTCCCGCTCACTAATGCATTCCCAAGTGTACTAATCCCCCAACCCCATAGGTGACGAGGACTCTGGGGGTACACGGTGCTAGGCCAAAGCAGAAGTTTGGGGAGGCATTTTGAAGCTCTGCCTATTTTGAAGTATTTTGAAGCAAATTCATCGAAGGCTTTCAATGTATAAAAGTGTGAATGTATGGGACGACAAGAATTAGTTCAGGTAGCTTGTCGAGTATTTTCTTTTGTTTCTATCAATGTAGCTGCAACGACATATCCAATGTAATTACGACTTGCACTTCGTTGCAAGCTATGAAAGAAAAGCATATTTCTATCTTCTAATACTGCGTGTTCAATTACTCTGTGATTTGTGAAGTTTCAACTTGATCTTTAAATAATTGATTAATGTAATGTTCTTGCCTTGTATGACTGCAACTCCAGACTCGTGCGATATCACGCCCTAGCGAGGGCGATCGATTCGGCATAATCGATGCGAGGAAGAATGGTTTGTCGAATCGGGGGATGACAAATTGGTATTAGAGCACAGTTAAGTTTCCTCAGATTTTTGAAAAATGTTTTATTTGGAATGTTCATTGTGATTGCTCGATTGAATAATTCTCGACATGCAGCATGAAATAAAAGTTCTATACAGGTAATGTAATACCCCGCTCCGCACGGCGCATTACGCTGAAGCGTTGACTCAACGAGTCGCGTTGACCGAATAAAATATATCGATGCAAACGATACGAGAGTTAAGTTGTCCCGAGCAATGCATCAAACTAAGTTGATGCGAAGAGTTGCCTTGCCCCGAAAGAATGCATCGAGTTGAATCGATGCGAAGCGTCGCGTTGCCACGAAGGATGAGTGCGTTGAATCGGCTCGAAGATTCTAAGTAATCGAATCGACCAAGGCGCAAGTCCGAATCGATGCAAGTATTGATTTTAGTTGGTTTCGTGTGCAGGTTATACTTTGACGGAAAAATATTAGAGGTCGATCTTTTGACATATTTAGTAAGGTGTCCGCGAAATCAAATTGTCGCCTTGCGACGGGCCGAGACTTGGACACGCTAAGGCAAATCGGACGTATAACTCAATGAAGCATGAAGTGCTCGAATGGCTAAGTCAGGAGAGTGGCCGTGCAACAAAGTTATGAAATCGAACCGCATCGGCTCGACGAAACGACGAAGGCGAATCGACTCAAGGTGGGAGGATTGACTTCTTTTTACTCCTTCATTCGATAAGTCAAATATATCATTGTATGCTAAAAGTTAACCTATCGACGCCACGGGCGTGGTCCGATCGGAGATAAATCATAGTGTGAGTCGAACACTAAGTTAGAACAATTGAAATGAAACGTGCATCAATATGCACGAGTCGCTATGGGACATTGGATATCGCTAAGGCGAGCGCCTCGATGCGCAAGCCGCAAGAACATGGGATAACTGTAATCGGCAAGTGCCTTAGTGCACGAACCATACCGTGCCTTTGCTGCACGAGTTAGACGGCTAGAACATTGGAAGACAATAGGCGAGCGCCCTAGCGCGCAAGCCCCGAACATTGAATGCTAAGTTATAGAACAGAGAAATACGGTCAAAACGTGCCTACGTGCACAGGATAATAAAAGATGGCTTCGTTGCGAGAGAATACAGTTGTGGCATGAATGTGGCAGAACTGTCGGATATGACATGGTGCCTTGAAAGGTGTTCGAGACCTTCGGGTCGTTCGGTTGACGAGCATTGAGTTGAGGCACGATGCCATTGAATCATTGAAACGAAGTATGAAACGTGAGAACATGGAAAGTTAACGGAAGAAATACGAGATGATAAAGTCTTAGTCTTGGACTCAAGGCTATGCTTGGTTGTTTGAATGATAGTGCGTTACATGGTCGAATGGAATGGACTTGAGATAATTGCGATGATATCTTCCGTGCACGGAACGTTCCCTCCGAACGGGCGCACCGAGGCACCGGGACCGTTCGGCCTAGGAGGGATGATAATCTTTGATAGGCGCACATCTGCGAAGTCCGATTAGCACTCGGTCGTAAATGTGAGAAGCCGCAAATGATGGTAGGCACGCGGTAAGTTTCGGTTGTTGGAATAGCAACCCAACCCGTGAAACGCCGGGCTACCCAAACAAGAGAGAGAAAAGAAGGAGAGAAAAGAAAGTAAGGAAAAATAAAAGAGAAACTCCTTTAGTCCATTCCAGCGCGGATACGCCAACGGCCCTCATATAGTTAAGGAACGATGGGTTGAAAGTGTAGGCGCGTATGCGTCCCGCATAGAAGATCCTACTTAGAGATGCACATATAACATGACAGGGAAGGAATACGACGTATTCACCTTGCATCGATGCAAGGGCGAGTGCGTCGACTTGGTAAGTCGTGCCACGAATCAAACACGAGATTGCTTGTTTGCTTGCCTATTCAATTCGATAACATGCTGCTATGATAACATACTTTACGCTTTCGAAGATGCCATGAAATTGACCCTAAGGAGAACATAGCAAGATCATAAACTAAGTTGCATGATTCAACATAAATATTAAAATGTCGGTTTGGAAAGATGATCTTTGCCTCAGTACATGCGAGGACGAACGTATTGATCCCCCACCAGCTTCATGCAGGGTGCAGGGAATGGATTGCTCGCGACGAAGCGTTGCTTGAACGTGTTAAGGCTTGGAATGCCGAAGCGCATTGAAGCGTGCTATCGCATTGACGCTCGGACCACGCAGCTGGATTGATGCGGCCGAGATATAGAAGGCATGATGTATGGAACGGTGAAATCCTTTGTGGACAAGAGAGAACCTGAGTGTTGTAGCCAATCTGGCATATATTGTTAGGCTATCGAAAGCCATTGTAATCTCAGTTTCGGATATCAATAAAGAGAATTGTTTCGTATACTCTGTTTTCCTATCGTTGTTAATATCGAATCAAAAGATAACCATTTGAGAACTTGTCATCTTGCCTTGCACGAGTGCAACTCTAGGCTCGTGCGGCATCACGCCCCCTGCGAGGACGATGATTCGGGTGATTCCGGGTCGGGGCGTGACAAATTGGTATCAGAGCTCTAGGCTCAATTTCCTCTGGACGCTCGCTTCATTACAATTCTAAAAGTTGCCCACCACTACTTGATACCACTCTTGACTCTACTCGATGCCGCACTGGATGTTCCATACAATAAGTCTAATACAAATCGTATAATTTTGCCGCATGTGTTTTGGAAATTACACGATGTTTGCTAAGAAAGTCGCGAGGGGTATATTGTATTGAATGCAAATGAGCCGTAAAAATATTAGTTGCTGCAAGCGCAACAAATTATGAAATACGATTTGAGATGTTGTTGCAATGTAACATGTTGAATGAGAAATAAAATGATGCACGAAGTGCAACGAGTAATGGTGAATATGCGTTAAAATGAAAGTGAGAAATGATAAGCCAATACCTAATGTGTTAAACGGATTGTGCATTGACTTGGAAAGTCGAGAGTAATTCGTTGCACGAGGTACGGTAAATTTCGGAAATGATCGTTGCACGATGTGCAACGTGTATCGAAAGTAAAATTTGTTGCATGGGGTGCAACGCATATCAAATAAATTGTTGCACGAGATGCAACGTAAGGAAAGAATTGAAATCGTAAATCGATAGAATGAATCGTTCGGTTGCACACCAAACTTATGTTGGCAAGCGAGAACATTGACCGAATCGTGTTGGATTTTGATAGAATCAAAGTTACGGTTGTGATCAAGCACGATCACTGCGGAAGTCGTGAGTCGGAAGAGATTGTTGGTCTATACTAAGTATAGCACGAGGGAAATGGCTTGAACTCCGAGTGGTATATGCCATACCACGTAGGCGATGAATGACTCGATTCCGAGTGGTATATGGTGTATCACTTGTACGATGATTTGCATCGATGCGTTACGAAAATTGCGGAAGGTTTGTCCGCAACGGACTGGAGAGTACCGAGACTCGATTGAAAAATTTGTATAACGGTATGTTGATGCAAGTGTTCTTCGAAAATCGGTTGGGACGATAAGGCGAGACTCGTATCGATGAACGATACGTCGGATGGAAGTTATAAGTTGGTCGGACGACCGAGACTAGCGAAACGATTATGCCTTGATGCAATAATCGAATCGACGGGAAAGGGAATACTCGAGCTTACAAATGAGGCGCACGACTTGCGATCTCGATAGAAATGTTGAGCGAGGCGAATCGAATCGCACGACTTGCGATTTCGAAAGAAATATTAGGCGATGCGAATTGTAATCGAATCGCATGATGTGCGACTTCGGTGAAGAGTTGGTTGATGTGAGTAATCATGCCTAAGAAATAGTTGGTTACGTTACGGCGACACTCATTTGAGTACGACTGAAAAACACTCGAAACTTAGAGGGCGTGATCGTATAACTCGAGGGTTCGATGTTGGATAATCGATAACTCAGTTACGCGATCAAAGTATAGAGGGATGCGACGAATCGGAGAACGAGTGGATGCGTATGGAAAAGTTTGTTGCGAACTTGGATGTATGCGATGCGAGTTAAGTTGACGTTGAAACGGATTCAAAGTTGACCCTTATGCTATCGAAATTGATACGACGTATCGAGATCGATACGTAAGGACGATGTGAGAATACAAAATGGAGTGCGCCTTGCGCTATTGAAATTTTGTAAGTAACGATACGAGAATGAACGAAGTTGGTTGATCGTAAATTCTGTAATTAATCAAGACGAGACTATAAGTCATCAACGATTTGCTCGATGCGTATAGCATCTCGTGTGTCGACCCGTAAATAAGATAGACTCGAACTTGATGCGAGTAGATGTTTCGTAAATTACGGAATCATCGACGGCAGTGCATGACTTGACTCAGAGGATAGTTGCGCATCAGTGGCGCCGATAGAAACAGTTTTGTCCGAAATTGGGTAGTCACATAGAATTGTCGGAACGTAATTTGGCTCCGAAATAAGATATAGCATGGTTCATAGTAAACTGTCCTTCGGTGATGATCCACAGTTATCGAGCGTAGCTTCGGGGCAGCTGACCCTAGAAGACTTGACCGCCAAATCAAATTGAATGCTGCAAACTGTAAGATGACCCATGCGATATCGCATATGAGATTGCACCGATAACAAATATAACACGGTGCATGTTGATGATAAGTCTAGGCGATCGAGAATTGTTGGAACAGCTTTCGATTAAGAATGATAAGTTAGATTTTGAGTATTCGTCGAATGAATACTTGAATGGTTATGTTGGTCGACGGTCGAACTAGAATTCACCAACGGACTTGGTGATTCGGATAGGCGATTGCGAGAAACGTGCTATGCACGAGAGGGAATGATAAGGGAATGACTTACGAGTCATGTCGTTAGATTCGGATTCACCTTGCAATTGAGCTTGCGTGAATCGAAATTTACATTCGATGTTGCGAGATGGATAAGTTGGGAATTTGGCTAGTAAATTCCTACTTGTTAGGAAATTGAATGTAAGATGCGTCGTAAAGACCTTCGTGCTAAGGCGATCGTTGCCTTGAGCACCGTCGCCTTGATGTAAACTTTCATATCGGATAGATTGTGGCCTTTGTGCAATGTCAATTTAAAGTTGCGTCGGGAAAAATTAAGCACGGGGACTATGTAAGTAACCTAACGGGCGTAGCCCTGAATGTTGATGCAATTGCAAGTCAACAAAGGAAATCGTATCGAGTTAAGTTGCATAGCCAAACTTCGGAAATAGTTGAGTGGCGACTTCGAACGCAAGGCGTTGCGAAGGATAGTTGCGATCGGATGCGCGACGGCTTGACGCGACGCGTAGAGTTGGTAATCCATATGAAACATACGAAATGAGAAATGCGATTTTGAATCGCATCGTGTGCCTTGACTTTTGTTGGACGATCGCGTGTGTATCAGAATGCAGATGCAATGAAATTACGAGAACAAGTGCTAAGGATGTCCGAACGAGAGTACGAGATGGCAAGCATAGGATTGAAATTTACCTGTCAGCTTTGTTCCAATTTGCTACCACTGGAATTAGTCAAAATACATATATCTTCGGGACGCCTTGAATATAGGTATGGATCCAAATCGAGTTGTATACAAAAATTCAAATCGAGCTGCAGGGATGACTTTGAAATGTTAATGAAAAGCTTGCGAGATAGTGTGAAACTGAACAACGTTGGTGGGACGAGATCGTGATACGATCTACAAAACACTTAGATCGAAGTGTTGGTTTTGGTTCGAGGACGAACCTTGTTTTGAGTGGTATATTCTGTAATGCCCCGCTCCGCACGGCGCATTACGCTGAAGCGTTGACTCAACGAGTCGCGTTGACCGAATGAAATATATCGATGCAACGATACGAGAGTTAAGTTGTCCCGAGCAATGCATCAAACTAAGTTGATGCGAAGAGTTGCCTTGCCCCGAAAGAATGCATCGAGTTGAATCGATGCGAAGCGTCGCGTTGCCACGAAGGATGAGTGCGTTGAATCGGCTCAAAGATTCTAAGAAATCGAATCGACCAAGGCGCAAGTCCGAATCGATACAAGTATTGATTTTAGTTGGTTTCGTGTGCAGGTTATACTTTGACGGGAAAATATTAGAGGTCGATCTTTTGACATATTTAGTAAGGGGTCCGCGAAATCAAATTGTCGCCTTGTGACGGGCCGAGACTTGGACACGCTAAGGCAAATCGGACGTATAACTCAATGAAGCACGAAGTGCTCGAATGGCTAAGTCAGGAGAGTGGCCGTGCAACAAAGTTATGAAATCGAGCCGTATCGGTTCGGCGAAACGACGAAGGCGAATCGACTCAAGGTGGGAGGATTGACTTCTTTTTACTCCTTCATTCGATAAGTCAAATATATCATTGTATGCTAAAAGTTAACCTATCGACGCCACGGACGGGTCCGATCGGAGATAAATCATAGTGTGAGTCGAACACTAAGTTAGAACAATTGAAATGAAACGTTCATCAATATGCACGAGTCGCTATGGGACATTGGATATCGCTAAGGCGAGCACCTCGGTGCGCAAGCCGCAAGAACATGGGATAACTGTAATCGGCAAGTGCCATAGTGCACGAACCATACCGTGCCTTTGTTGCACGAGTTAGACGGCTAGAACATTGGAAGACAATAGGCGAGCGCCCTAGCGCGCAAGCCCCAAATATTGAACGTGCACAGGATAATAAAAGATGGCTTCTTTGCAAGAGAATACAGTTGTGGCATGAATGTGGCGGAACTGTCGATATGACATGGTGCCTCGAAAGGTGTTCGAGACCTTCGGGTCGTTCGTTGACGAGCATTGAGTTGAGGTACGATGCCATTGATCATTGAAACGAAGTATGAAACGTGAGAACATGGAAAGTTAACGAACAAATACGAGATAAAGTCTGAGTCTTGGACTCAAGGCTATGCTTGGTTGTTTGAATAATAGTGCGTTGCATGGTCGAATGGAATGGACTTGAGATAATTGCGATGATATCTTCCGTGCACGGAACGTTCCCTCCGAACGGGCGCACCGGGGCACCGGGACCGTTCGGCCTATGAGGGATGATAATCTTTGATAGGCGCACATCTGCGAAGTCCGATTAGCACTCGGTCGTAAATGTGAGAAGCCGCAAATGATGGTAGGCACGCGGTAAGTTTCGATTGTTGGGATAGCAACCCAACCCGTGAAACGCCGGGCTACCCAAACAAGAGAGAAAAGAAAGT
>JANAVB010038742.1:0-106539 GCA_029216955.1 Iris pallida | reverse complement strand
AAATTTTTTTTTCAAGATGTGAGAATTTCTAGGAGAGTTTTCAAGGCAGTGTGGATTGAGATTTCTAAGGTTTAGTCAAGTCGCAGGCTCGTACAGTACAGTTACGTAATCGATATGATATGCTCTGACCTGCATGGGCCACCAAAAAAACTTGTCACGACCCACACCCGCTTTTCGGATACGAAGCGTGTCCAAGCCCAGCTACGCATCGAGCGGACTCCAGCCCATCTCGAATACGCAAACGCTGTCAAGGCTATGGTTTACTGCCAAATAATGGCAATGCAATCTATATCTCAATCCACAATAAGAATATAAAACATGAATGAAACTATGGGTCGTGGTCTGCAGCCCACTAGCATAAATGTTCGATAAGACTCTAAGGAGTATAACAAGAGTCTACAACTGAAACAAGGAACATGATATCTCATGATAAGTAATTAAAAGCACGAGCGGATAACTCAATAACAATACCTGAATCCCACAATGTATCACCACGTCTGCCATCTAGAACTACTAGCTAACTCCATGCAACCGCTAAACCTGAAGAGATCATCAGGTCCTCAGAGGACATAGCAAGATACATAATATACATGCCTATCTAACAGTTTTATCATGCGCAAGGAAATAAACAAGAAAGAACAAGGACAAGACAAATGACTACGAACACAAATACGAACACGAATACGAACACTAGAACAACTACGTATAAATGAACTGCGGATGAAATATAATCACGAGATCAATGGAAGAAACCAAACCCTCATCCGAGTGTGGACTCACGGGTTTGAACTAAGCACTAACCCTCGTCCCGAGTGTGGACTCTCTGGCTAGTTCACGGCAAGACACCCTCGTCCCGTGTGTGGACTCTCTGGTGTAAATGGTCAACCCTCGTCCCATGTGTGGACTCTCTGGTGCCATTGGATCACGACAAACACCCTCGTCCCGTGTGTGGACTCTCTGGTGCACCAAACAACCCTCGTCCCTTGTGTGGACTCTCTGGTTGTGTACAACGATAATCAAGGCTGTGGCAGTTCACTACACGCAACCGTTCTATGACACAAATCAAGCAAGGTACTGACGGGAACTCCAAATGTGAATCACAAGGCCAAAACATGAACATGGCTATAAACAATAAAAACAACTCCACAGAAAATAACACGAAAAAGCACATGTCCATAAATAATCCAAAAGCTGGAAACGAAAATAAAATGCATGTAAATAAAACTGTAGAGGGAGCCAAGGTATACTTGCCTGTTGTCCTGAGTTGCTGGCACGGGTCAAATCCGTATCAAGTCCAAGTATCCTGTAAATGAATTTACAAAGTTAATATTGGTCACAAGGTAAGGAATAATCTATCTATTAGGTCCTTGTTCAGTCCATACTACTTCCCATCTTTCTCCTATAACTCATATATATGTATATAACCTTGATAGCCCACATCCTTATTATTGTGCACTCAGCTATATCTTCACTTACTCTCAGTCATTTAAGTGGTGCAATCTACTAATGTAACTTGCTGATACCCTTTTGTAACTCCACCCTACTGTTTCCTTGCACTAATCTGTTACATATATATATACACTAGTTTATCTTCAAGGCTTTGCTGCTCCTACCTAGTAGTCCTGTGTTGTATGACCACACTCACCCATCTTTGTACCCATGAATTCTTATTGGGATACCTAGGTTTCATAATAGATAGCAGATGTGCCTTACATCATGGGAAGACCTATCAGGTGCCTATATGCAGGGACTCTGATACAGGGATGGTCGAGTCCCTTGTATATCACTGCCTTACTTCCTCTCTCTTTTATTTTGTTCTGATTCCAAGAGCCTCTCTACTGCCTTGCTTCTGTACCATCAATTATTTGTAGGGTGAGTTCTGTGGGTCTAGGGAAACTCCTAAAGCCATATCCAATGGGTAACAATATAGGTATCTATACATGTGGTTGTCCAAGACTCATCAGGAAGACCCATTTGGTATGCTTCCTATTTGATCATTACCTCCTTCTATTTATTGGGAAATTCCCAATGTGCAGGAACCTAAACGTAGCACAGTGGTAGCAGCAATGCAAGGTCAAATTGTCTAGGGTGCCAGGTTAAGGTTTTGGTGGGGTTCAAGTGTTGTCCCCTGTCAAGCCTGTCCCCATGTATCAGGATACTTGATACATCCTTACAGATTTGATAAGTAAATCTGAACCACTCTGAACAGTCCAACAGTCCCTTCCTCTTTAGTACTATGGTTATGCAAGCTAAGAGGAAGAGCTATAATAAAATGATGACACAGTCCATGCCTACCTGTATTGGATATACTCTGTATTCATCATGGCTGCCCAATATCGCTTGTATGGTAGGCTACTGGTTAGCTCAAAACTTGATTGGTTGGACACCCATCATAGTTTTCCTATACACACCCCAGGATTCATCAGAGTACATGAATCAGAGGCTTCCACATCACATTCAAAGAGTCATCAACGTATACAGGAACAAAGTTTCCCAGGTTATGCCAATTATACTGAGGTAATAGGTTGGACCAGTCAGGGGACTGGAGAAAAGCTTAAAGCCTATCATTTAGTTTATCAAAGTCCATGTAAGATGAATGTCTAATCTGGGTATTACTCCTGTCATGTTCCAGATTTATACTTGATACTCCTCCCATTATTGTACTAAGACATGACCTGTTGATGTCATATAGGAATTCATCCCTTATCTATATGACGGATGTTTCACATGATCTGCAACTAGCACCCTCACATGTGTATCCTCCCTCTAAATACTCGCCTAACCCCACACTTATAGGCATTCCCTTGTTATACCCTGATAATACTTGACTGATACATACTAACTTAAACCAAGTGAACTGCTAAGCTAAGGCAAGGGCTGAACAAATAGGAAGGCTGAAAGCCAAATGAAATCAGTGGACTGATTGATCCTGTCAAATCCCTTGCCCATGTATGGACTTGAGGACTGAGCATTAGCTACTGAACTGAACGATTTGTATAAGGCTTGATGTAATGAATTCCTGGACTTATACCAAACTGCATCATCAACAGAACTTCAAGTATGCAGTACAGATAAAAAAGAAGGCAGGGTAAGCTCCACATATGGGTTGATATACCAATTCCATATACAATTTGTACATGGTTATACTTTTCAAGTCTAGTCCCTTACTCTTTAGGCTATAATGCAAAAAAAAAGATGTGAAAAGGAAAATGTATGCTCTAGGTTCAAGAAAGGTCTCTAAAAGCCAATATATAACAAGGTAGAATAAATGCAGGTAGCCAGATGATGTAGCTACAGAAGCAATGGAGGAAACAAACACTAGCCAGTACAGCCAGGATACTCGTGTATTCCTGCTACTTACCAGAGCTTTCTTGAGGAGAGTATTCTCATTGATCCTGGCCAAAACTTATCCACCAACAAGTTGGTCCTACAGCCTAATCTCTAATCACTGCAATTCCTTGCAACTTACATTTGCTGGCCAATTCTCAGTTATAGGCAAGACCAAGACTCAAAAAATTCAAATACGCTAAAGCTAATGGTCAAGGGTCCCTCTGCAAGCATAAGTTTGCAACAGAATTACCTTCGACTAAAAATCCTATTGACTCAAATCTATGTCCAACAATCAGTCGGAGGAAGGTAACTGTGATCACCTTGACCCCAACTTGTGTCGGTCGTGTCCTGGCTTGATAGTGTCACCTAATCCGATACCAGGTATACAGTCGGATGCCCCTGCTAAATCTGATACCAGTATCAAATATGGTACTAAGGGTCAAGGATGAGACCAAGTATCAATCTGATACCATGTAGTCTCGACTCCCTGCTGTTGTTGCAACTGTTCCTATTTCCCTTCCTTGTTTCTGTCTCTATGAATCTTTCCTATACATACCTTTATACTCTACATTAACTGGACTCAAATCCTACTATTCATTAACTATCATGACGACTTGGACCTGTCTGCATTTCGTTGACACATAGGGTGTTGTAGGACCCCATTTATCGGTGCCTGGTTACTCACAAAACCTGATCCAGGTTCTCTCGAACATTACCACAAACACCTATGTTCCTATAGAGCATGATAACTAACTGGGTTTTAAGGAATTGTGAGATAGGGTGGATGAAGAAAAGGGAATTACCTGATTGAAGAATCAGTCGCCTCTGCTTGACGGCCACTTCGAGTTTTCCTCGGCTTGGAGGAGGAGAGGTTTACGGCAGAAATTCTCTAGGGTTTGCAACAGGTGGGCTTTGGGAGATTGGCTACAATCTCTCATATATATACTAATGATCGATCAAGTGTAGAGGAGATAAGAAGAGAATTCAATTCGAATTTAAATAGATTGCTAAGAATATTTTGAATCCTGTTTGAATTCAAATAGTTCAGAGCTCGGTTTATAAGGCAGTTGAGAGTTTAAATCTCAAACTTTTCTTTTAGGTCCCTGCAATTCCTTTATTTACCCATGGGTCCTCATACAGTATCTAATTCAACCAATATAACACATAGCACTGTAGGTGAAAATTAAATGCTAAAATAATAAATAAATAAAAATTGCGAGGATAAAATTGGTCAAAGGGTTGACATCGTCGTTGGGTTCGGAGTGGTACTGATTTCTCCCTTCGGATTGGTGATCAATCGGACATACTCACTCATGGAACCTTGTTCAAATAACGTGGCCGAGTACAACGCCTTGGTTATCGGGCTCCGACTTACGAAGGAACTGGGGGTAGAATACCTGGAAGCATATGGCGATTCACAGTTAATTGTCAACCAGATCCGGGGTTCATATGAAGTTCGCCATGAAGACATGATACCCTATCATCAAATCGCAATCTCCATCATTACGTCCCTGAAAGGATTCTTCATAGAATATGTTCCTAGACTCCAAAAAATTGAAGCCGACGCCTTAGCAAGACTAGCCGCTTCTCTGGCGGTCCCAAATCATACTCATCATTTGGTTGACATAATAGGCCATGAATTGGTCTATCCTAAGAACAACGTCCAATTGGCTGAGATTATTCTGTCCTGATGGTCGACGAGACGCAGGACTGGAGGCCCCTATTTATCGACTTTGTAGTCTATGGCATCTTGCCGGAAAAACCGAAAGAAGCCACCTCTATCAGAAGACATTCTCTCAGATTCTTCTATGATACTGAGACAAAATGCTGTATCGGCAATCCTATGATGGATTACTGCTCCGGTGTTTGTCAAATACAGAAGCCAAAGAAGCTGTACGCGAAGCTCACGATGGCGTTTGTGGGGCCCATTAACCTGGCCTAAAATTACAAGACCGCCTTCGCCGGATGGGCTATTACTGGCCTACAATGGTGACAGATACGATAGACTATGTAAGAAAGGCAAAGCTTGTCAGGTCTACGCAGATTTCATACACCAACCATCCGAGTTCCTACATCCGACGGTGGCATCCTGGCCATTTGCGGCGTAGGAAATGGATATCATTGGTCCAATCACCCCCACCATCATCCAGAGGACACCGTTTTATACTGGCAATTACGATTACTTCTCTAAATAGGCGAAAGCTATTCCGTTTACAGAAGTGAAGACATTAGACGTGATCATCTTCCTCAAGTATCACATCATCTATCGCTTTGGACTGCCTCGAAGGATCATCCACGACAATGGTCCACAGTTCGCAAGCTATGCCTTCTATCGGTTTTGCGACAAACATCGGATCCAAAATATTGCGTCAACACCATACAACCCGACGGCTAATGGTTTGGCTGAAGCATTCAACAAAACTATAATCAAGCTCCTCAAGAAGTTTGTGTCCTCAAATAAATGTGACTGGAATAAAAAGCTTGCTGAATGCTTATGGGCGTACCGTACTACAGTCCGGACAGCCACTTGGAACACACTATTTACTTTGGTGTACGGAAGTGAGGCAGTTCTCCTACTGGAGACTCAAATTCCCTCGTTCCGCATCGCCCTCACTTATCGATTGACGACGGATGATAATTACCGTCGTCGGCTGCAAGAGTTGGAGGCCATAGACGACTGTTAGCTCAACAACGAATCGATCTTTATCAATCACACATTTTTGGAGCCTTCAACAAGAAGGTTAAACTCAGAACATTCTAAGTGGGCGATCTCGTTTTGGAAGTTCGTAGGCCGATGGTTGTGACTCACAAAACCGCCGACAAGTTCCAACCAAAGTGGGAAGGCCCGTTTATCATCGAGGTTGTATTCTCCAATGGTGCATACCGTCTCACAAAGCAAAATGGAGACTTGCTTATGATGCCTATCAACGGCAAGTTCCTGAAGGAATATTATGTCTAAACGATACCATCCAAATCAACCGGATTGTTGAGTTATGTACCCTTAGGTACCGCTAAACCTACACTCTGGTCATTCCAAATGAATCTATATCGCGTCTTCTGGGTAGTAAGTCATGTATGATCATACCTCTGAACTTCTTTCCTAAAAGAGTATCTTTCTCATAATCTATTACCCGTGCTTTCAGTGCATAAAAAGGGTAACAGGTCCACAAAATTTCTAACAACCACGTCGATGTCACCTCTGAGTTGTTTCTCTTTCATCATAAATAAATCACCCCTTACGTAGAACTTCCACGTCCACATTACCGCTGAGTTGTTCTATGTACCCTTCGTAGAGTCCACTCCTGCCACGTCCTTATTACCTCTGAGTAGGAAGACTTCATTGCAAAACCCTCATACTCACCACGTCCTCATTACCTCTGAGTAAGTATGTTGGTTTTCTATCGACTTATTATCCGTACCCAAAACTAGGGTACGCCAAGGATAATAGGCCCACAAATGTCCACAGTTGACCACAAATGTCCACAGTTGACCACAAGTGTCCACAGTTGACCACAAATGCTGTATTAGGTTCTCTAGTACACGCGCCGCCTTTCTCATAATTTCATGCCTCTGGAATCTAGCTGTTATATGGAGTTCTTTCGCCCAATACCAGGAACTTCCATGACCACCTTACCACGGAGTCGTTCTAGGTATCTCTATCAAGCTTATTTTCCATACCTAAAACCAAGGTATGCCAAGGGTAATAGGTCCACAGAAAGTCCCCCAGTGGGGCAAACATCATAATCCCAAAGATACGGTACAAACACAATAGATAAAAGATGATGTAAACAAAGTCATTTATTTAAAATTAAAAGTACTACATTTTTTGGGACCACGTCCCTGTCAAAAAGTTAAAGAAACATAATGAAAGAAAGAAAAAGCTGATTATGGTTCGACGACGCACAGCTTTCTAAGACGGTCCTTCAGCTTCGACGTCGACTGCTCAATTCTCAGAGTGGCCCGATGCTCAGCCTCTTGCGTCAACTTCTCTGCTTCCTCTAGATGCGCATGTGCCTGCCAACCGTCTTCAAGTTTCTTCAGTGCACGCTCCAAGGCATCTGAGGTTCGGGTAACCTTGTCGGTCTCCCCGAAAATTAGCTCCTTGTCTTCGCGCGAGTCTTGGAGCTCAGATTCCAAAGAAACAAATTTCCTCTAAAGCTGGAGGATCTGCTCCTTGCAATCCCACGAGAGGCGGCCTCTTCTCGAACGATACAGTCCTCTCCGCTACAGCTTAATTGATCGTACTTCAGAGACAAATCTCGAAAGTCCTTCACCAGAGCAGGCTTGGACGTCTCCCGTACCATCCTTACCTTTTCTATGGATGTTATAAGGAAGGCACGCTCCTGATCTATTGCTGAAGACAGATCGACTTGCCGCAGTCCTTGAAATTGAGCCACCAGCTGATCGTCTTCTAGTAACTTGGGATCCAAAAGCTCGACCAACACTGCCCCACCGAGGAGGGTTCTAAGGAGTTCAATCTGGCCACGGGCACATTGACAGACCAATACAAAAGGTGTACCCCTCTCCATAGCAGCTTCAACCCCTCGCTTCAGATGGCGGTAGAAACTATCAACCACGTCCTTCGACGATTCATCCAGAAGTTCCGAAGAAGATGACGTCAAAGGAAGAGTAGCTGGCAGAGTTGAAGAAGATGCACCAGAACTTGATGTCCCTGCCAAGGAAACAAGTTCCGAGTGATAGGATGCCTGAATAGCAGCCATCTCGTCCTCCGCAGCTCGAAGGATCCGGAGACTGGACAGGACAGAAAGGTCGACCTTCGGTGTTGGAGCCACATGAACCAAGGAGGATACAGGGACCATTTCTCCCCGCCCTGGCCGTTCCACTACTTGTTCTCCTGAACTCGATCCAGCAGGAGGTCCCTAGATATAAGTTGGAGGAGAAAGAGGGATACTTTCTTCCACCAGATCCCCTCTGGTGACTTCTTCCCCGATGATATCCGTCGTTGGCAGCGAAGGAGCAGGACCTGTGCGTCTGGAGCAACCATCGATCAGCTTAACCCGAAGGATGTGAAGATAGAGCAAATGAACCTCCTCACTAGTCATGACATGACTTAGCTTACCAGGGGAGGATTACTGAAGCTGAGGCTCACTTCCAGCCACCGTATCCTCTTCACCAGCGACATCTGAGCCGAATGCAGCTGGTTCTTCTGCCCCAGCCCCGGAGGTGGACACAATTGGGTTAGCATCACTCGGATAAAGTTCAGCAACCTCAGGGATTGGCTCAGTAGAGTCCACATTGCCCTGGGTTGAGATATCAGCAACGGAAGGAACCTCAGCCGTCGCCGGAAGAACCCTGGCAGAAATAAGCTCGGCACTCATATCACTAATTAAAGTGGCTTGAGCCGGGTCGACCTCAGAGACAGTAGCCGGCTCTCGAGAGCCCACTTCTCCTGACACCTACAAAGAAAAGGAGAATGATCAGATCATAGTGCAGACAAGAAAAGCTAAAAAAGGTGGTTGTAATTCGATTTACCTCCGAAATGGCATCAACATCCTCGCTTCTCTCCCTAATGATTGGCCGCGAGGCTTGACAGCAGCCGTTTTCGGGAGTAAGTTATGCCGCCAATAGCGGACTCATGCCTGCTTCGCTTACGTGAAGGACTAGGCACAATAGGTGCTGATCTGCACCACATCATCTGTAGGAGGAAAAGACAAGTTATTGGGGTCATCCTCTTCGTCCGCATTGATAGACTCTGAGTCTGACACATCAACTGTATTCCCCTTCTTTGTCCTCTTCTTGGTCCCTTTTGGCTTCTCCTCCAAGCTAGTACCGACAATGAAACTGGTACTTGGGTCAAAATCGTTAGGGCGCTTGTTCACCATAACATGGTACAGAACCGCCAGGTACAAAATTTGCCCTGGCTCCCTAGCCTCAGGCACATAGAAGCTAGTACGGGTGTGAATAGTATTATAGTAATGCCAAGCCCGGATGTCGTCAAGGATGCTACCCTCAAAACTCAGACAGGAGCTGGGATTGTCCAAGAACTGCTGACTGTACCCAAACTGTCGGATGAACCGACTGGAAAAGTAAGGCTCCAAGAAGACGAAGTTACAATTGCAATATACCAGGTGTACAGGACGAATGTTCTGTAACTAGAGGAGCATCTTATCGGACAAGAGGTGGGGAGGCCCAGTACCATCAAGATGTACACCACTCCTTCATCAGTAAAATAAGGAACAGACACGAAAAAGGTGTACATGTCCACTCTCGCCAGCGCCATCCGACAGGCTGGCATGGTACTGCACTCCCAGGGCATACGGCGATACTGGAAGATGAAGTCATCATCAGCAGTTACGTCGTCTTCTGGGCCAGGCCTCATCAAAGACTGGCAGTGCATCAACAGCTACCCCATCAGATAATGATAGGGCAGCTCGATTCGTTCAAAGTCTTTCGCCATATCACGGGAAATAACCTTGGACGAGAAAGTACGGAGGCCACGATGTATGCTGTATACCATGGCAGGGAGGAGAGCTAGTCTGGCCCCAAAGCCTAGCTTCACCACAGGAAGAATAAAGTTACGGCTGATTCTCTTAATAGAGCCAACCCCTCCCAAAACTATGCAGTTTTGCAGCCATACCACCAGAAATCCCGCCAGGAGAGCCTTATCAGACATCTGCTGGATATCCTAATAAAAATAATTAAAGGAGTCAGTTTGAAAATCTGTCACCCGTGGTTTTCACTCTCTTGGCAGTCGACACCTGGTCCTGTACTTCCTCCCGGGTTCAAGGATGTCAGGGAGCAAATCGGCCTGAGGTGCCTAGCTTAAAAAGGTAACTGAGCCAGGTCTTGGTATGAGGAAGGTTTCCTTCCGATCTATCGTCCTTCTTCTTTGACGTCTGTTGGCATGTACTATGGTGATATAGTAGTTCCCGGTAGACAGCCACAAAGCCCAAGAACCGCTGCTCCAACTCCTCGAACTCTTCATTTGTAGGGGTATACGCTTCAAAGACTTTATCTCCCCAGGGCAACTTGGAGACTTCATGCATCTCGTGGAGGGCAAGTCCCATATCCCCTCCCGGTGTAAACAAGGTCCCCGTATGACGATTGTACAACTCAAGAAGCGCCATGAATAACTTCTTACTTAGGGGCAGACCATAACAAGTGCCCCGAATCGCATGATAGAGGCCAATCTCGTGCAGAAGATTCTCGTATGTCCAAAATCTACGTGGTCAAGTTGATCCATGAAGGGATGGGGTTCATCCAGTTCAGCAGCACCAACCGACCAATGGGGTAGGACCCCTTCTGAGCAAGCTGGTTCATAAAAGTGTCAGCTTGAGAGAACCAGAAGTTGGGACCCTGTATATTTAAGAAACTACCCGGGGCCAACCCCATCACGAAGAGGCTGACCGGTGTCCTACTCGCGACCACCGACCTCAAGTTTCTGTTATAGTGAATATCACCCACGAACATCCTATGCTGGATCGGAGTCAAGGAGTCCACCATTTTTCTGTCGGTTGGCAGCATGTTGAACCACGACAGCGGGAAGTGACGCTCCATCTGAGGAATATGGATCGCCATCCCGTTAAAAGAAAAACTCCAGCTTTCAGATATATCTAGAATGTTGGAGTTTTTTACAGTCATGGCATCCCCAAAGAGGAACGCAGGTTTCAGGTATTGACCCCCCAATTTCCCAGAGTCCAGCATGCCCGAGAGAAAGAAGAAAGATTGATTTTTGATATCCCTCAGCCTCTCCTCTGGTTCATCTTTGGAAAATTGGTCTGACACATAATCAACTATGTGGTCGAACCTCACACCCACAGCAGATTGGGCTCGACCTACCAAGAGTTCTCCCACAGGATTGACTGGCAACTTTACTGAAAAAAGACAAAAAAAAGAGTCAGAAGATAGCCAGAGAAAAACCACTTAATGCTTTCTGAGCTTATGCGGCTCTGTTAGGTGGGTCGTTATGCGGCCTAGTTCATAAGGAGCTTATGCGTCTCTGTTTAGTGGGTATTCATGCAGCCCAGTTTATAAGAAGCTTATGCGGCTCTGTTTGGGGGGTCTTCATGCGGCTCAGTTCATAAGGAGCTTATGCGGCTCTGTTTGATGGGTCTTCATACGGCCCAGTTCATAAGGAGCTTATACGGCTCTGTTTTGTGGGCCTTTATGCGGCCCAGTTCATAAGGAGCTTATGCAGCTCTGTTTTGCTGGTCTTTCCCAGTTCATAAGGTGTTTATGCGGCCACGAGACGACTCTCATGCGGCTTAGATACGAGGATTACTCTCATGAGGCATACTCTCAGGCAGCTCAGTCATGAAGTAAACTCTCATGCGGCTCAGACATGAGGCATACCCCATGCGGCTCGGACATGAGAAGTTCATGCGGTCCATACGGCACACTAAACTTGAGCAGTTCAGTAAAGAACGAAGAAAAAGGCCCGCGCATAAAACATACGACATAGCCATTATAGTTAGGGTACGAAGCCATGCAGTTTTCTTTCCGACACTCTTACCGTCAATAGCAGGATGAACGTCGGGGTGAGCTGAGATCGTCGACGAGGAGGCAACTCCTTTGCCCTTCGTCGCAGCATTGGAGGAAGCCTTGAGAGCCATTGATGATCGAAAGAGGAGAAAATACGGAGACTAGGACAAGAAAAGCTTGAAGAAAGAAGAGAGTAAAGAATCTCTCTCTTCAAAAACTACTCATATTTATAGGCGAGGAGCGTGTGAACCGATAGATGCTTCGAATTTTGTGCTGCCTAGAAGATAAAGCCAACCCTTAGGATTCTATCCCCTTTCATGCAAAAGGCTGCTCAGAATCATCAAAGCAAATCTAAATATTTAATGCCGACTCTTAGGATCCTATCCAAAATATGGCTTTAAAATCAAAATAAATCAAGAGCAATTAATGGGACGCCTACGTGGCACAAGACCAGTATGCGGCCAGAGAAGCTTATACGGGCATGCCCATGATTCTTATTCAAAGTATTTCAATTTTACAAATTGAAAACTTTGAAGGGGGTCTTGTAGAAGCATGGAAAAGAACAGTAATTCTTATGCGGCCCAGAATCAACATGAAATTCCATGCGGCTTAGAACTTGGGGAGTTTCATGCGGCTCAAAATTCCTGGGAGCTTCATGCGGCTCTGAAAGCTTCATGCAGCTTAGAAAGCTCCATGCGGCCTTATGCAGTTCAAAAGTCTGCCTGTACAGCTCAGCTGGCCATACAGCTGGCCATTATTACTCTGACAATAAAGTGACAGCTCTGACAGAAATGATGGCTCTGACAAGACGAGACGCGATATGCTTCTAAAAAGATGAGAAAATCTTCATAATGTCTGACATAGTTCACAAATTCCAAAAGAAGTTCTTTATGTGGATCGCCTGTGCGACCTTCATGCGGCCCGGACATGGAGACCACTACCATGTGGCTAGGCCATAAGACCACCTTCATGTGGTTCGGCCATGAGACCACTCTCATGCGGCCCGGTCATGAGACCACTCTCATGCGGCTCAGTCAAGGGACCGCTCTCATGCGGCTCAGTCATGGGGACCACTCTCATGTGGCTCAGTCATAAGGCTACCCTTATGCGGCTCGGCCATGAGACACTCTTCATGCGGCTCGGTTGTGGGACAGTCCCTCATGCGGCTCAGCCAGGACGCATCATTTATGCGGCTCACCACAAGAGTATCAGTTGAGACACGTGGCAGGACTAAGTCTTAATAATTCAGATTTATTACAACCAACAGATCATAACAGTTCATATTTATTACAACAAACAGATTAGGATTAATCTTAACCAATCCCTAACTGCCCACTTCTCAAGGCACAGTTACGAGGATGTGGCCTAAACTTAGCTACGTGGCTGTACACCCCACTCATCACAAATTCCTATAAATAACATGGCGCTATTCCCTTGCATACACACAGAGGGACACACATATACATATAGAGAGCATTTCTTCGTCGGAGCCGAGGTTGCGTTCGATCGTCCAAGGAGTAAGGCAGAGTTGATAGCACTTTCCCGAGCCTCTACCGTCACCCCCCCAGAATTCAAATTAAACAATTGTACTTAGATTGTTTTTTTAGGTTTTGTTCCCAGGCTCTCTTTTGTACAAGCGAGTTTGTAATTGTGAATCAAAGTTCAGTCCTCCGATAAAATTGTTCTGTCCTTAGATAATCAATGGCAAACAACTCGCCAATACATTGATGATTACTTACCTACATTGTAGGCAATATTACATGTACTTGCGTATGGGGGAAATCGTTTGATCAGTGCTTGGCATCGATGATTCAGATGGGTGTGCAGAAGCACTTTTGTAAGACGATGTCTTCTGCTATACGGGACATAATGTATAGAACAATGTAACTCAGTTGTACCAGTAAGATTGTAGCCAAATTGGCAAGTTTATTATAAAAGAAGTCGATATATTTAGTTGTAGCCTAAAGGGCAAGTGTATACATTCAGTTGGCTATTCAAGAGTCTTGTAATCAGTTGTAAAATCTTTATTCCACTGCAAGTCTTGTCATCCATTATGATTATCAATAAAGAGATACATTTCTTTATATCTTGTGTGACTTCAATTTATCTGCTTGGTTTTGCTGCATTGTCGATGTTTTCTGAAAAATACCAGGAACTATAATAGTTTTGCCTTGTATAAGAGCAATCTAGACTTGTACGGCATCATACTCAGTGGCTAGTTTTCGATCTTATGATCGGGGTGTGACATAATGGTATCAGAGCACGGCTTTACGTCCTTGGACTCTTATTCGATTTGTTTCAATCATTGTTGCTACTAAGATGATTCAAAGTTGCTTTCGCGATGATTCAAAGACTGCTTTCGTGAATACTCAAAGTTGCTTCCGTGATGAAATCAAAGTTGCCTCTATGATGACTCATAGTGCTTCTGCGATTATTCCGTGTTGCTTCCAAACTATTCTAAGTTATTCCCTTGACCGAAAGTCTGTTGATCCTTCTAGTCGCTCACTGGGTGTTCCATATAATAAGTCTAAATATATGTGGGCTGTGATATGTATGCTTTGTTGAATTTCTAAAAGATACTAAAACGAATAACAATAATGCAATACGATAATAAGTTTGTGATGTATGCTGGATGTCTTATGTGTGGGATTTATTGAAATCGATTGTTATGCAGCAATCGACTATGGGTGATAGCATGGTTTGTTAGAACAGAATGTGCATAGATTTTAGTGTAAGAATCGACAGAATCTTGAGTCGGTATTTATGGTTACCATAACCACTACTGGACGGATAGTCCATATTGGACATTGGTTTGGTGCGAGGAGGAATATTAGGTCGAGTATGGCTTGAGCTGTGGTATATGGCTTTACCCTTTTAGCAAAAAGATAACCCTTGACGTGTTCATAATTTAGTAATTGCTTTACCTATAAGGTATTAGGTAGTATCGAATCGCAGCTGAGATTGCGATTGATATATGACGGCTAGGCATGTCCTTTGATGATTATGTTCGGATGACCCGTTACGAGATTTTGATGTGTTCGGATGAACCATCGCTTGACTTTGACGATTAGCATTATGTTGGATAATAAGAAAATTGAGAATATGAAATGAATACCTTGGTTGGGAAGGAAATGAATTACATATTGAAGCGTTACTTGAATCAGTTGGGTAAAAGGATTGTAGGCTTAGTAACGATGGTGGGGTGTTGCTATCGAAAGATTTGGAAGAATAAGACCGAATATAGAATGATATTGGAATTGAGTCAATAAAATTGTATATTGGATATCGACATAATTGATGGTGATGTTAGGTGCTTATCGGGATGTTGCGAACGATTTAGAAAATGCAGAGAGTTGCGTCAACAACCGAAAAGTTAGAGAATGGATTTGAGGAATAGATGATCTTAGCACGTTGTGCAGTTGTGCTTGAGTGAATTTAACGTGTCCTGAATTAACAAGTTATGACCCTTGACTATTTTGAGGCATACGGAATGGGTACGTGTCCCTTGATGCATGAAAGAGTAGATATTCCTTATGAGAGTCGAATGGCTGGAATACAAATAAGTATCGAGGTGCAGCGATATGTAATAGACCCTGTCGGTAAATGATATTGTTGCATGAATAACAAGTTTGGTGGAATATAGAATTGTTGGATGATGACTTAGCGAATGAGTTATGTCATATTCAACTGGATAACCGATATGCGGATGCGGGATGATTGATGCCATAGTGATGGATCGATACATGAATAGTAAATCTTCTTATGGAATCACAAGGAGATGATACAAAACGAATATTGATGGTTAGCGTGGATTGCTAAGAGATGTCCGTGTTTGTTGCTAGGGAAAATTAATAAAGGATGCCTTCGAAAGAAACACGATTTTGTAGTTGCCGATGTTATTGGTTAAGGAGTACAACTGTATCGATGATCTAAAAATATAGAAAATTAATATATCGCGAAAAGACCGTAGAAAAGATGCTAAATAGTAGGCTATTGAGGTAACAATATTGGTTTATGACTTAGAATATTTGACCCGATTGAATAAAAAATTTGAGTACGGTATGAGGATGCAAGTTGGATTGAACAAGTGTTGTTGCGTCTATGCTAGTAGAAATTAAAAGTTTGGATATTCGATGAGGAGTTTTATATGATAGCTTCAGGAGTGACCCATAAGAATTGTCGGATAGTTTTTGTCGGTTGTGGGTAAGTCTAGAATGAGACTTTGTTGGGTACCCGAGTGTGAGTACGGGTAGAATGACTTGACCCTAGAGTGTCAGTCGGTTGCCTAGAATGTCGGTTGGTTGCCTAAAATATCGGTTGGTTACCTAAGTTTCAGATTGGTTGGCTATGTCATTTCAGTTGTCCGTGTTGAAAATAAGTTCATAAGTTTGGGGTGGTGTCTCATGTCCCTAAGTTTGTCAGATCATAGATTGTCCCTAAGATACCATAGAGTTGTCCCTATGATAAGAATTGGTTGCCTCTAAGATAAGAGATAAGTATGTCCCTGATAGCTATCCATCTCATATGAGTTAGCTGAATGTCTGGTTTAGTTTAGATTAGCTGACCATAGAGACTTGACTGAATGCTAAGTTGACTGTTGGAAAATCGTAGGATGTCCCTATTGATGTTACGTGAGTATAGTCGGTATAAGTAAGATGTGTCAGAAGGTAAACTTCAGTATGGAATGAAGATTGGAAAATTTGATGTTATAATATTGGATGGGATGATGGATTGTTGGTTTCGAAAACTTGGTTGCCTTTATTGGAATGTCAAAAATTGTTAGAACTGGTTGGAATTGGTTGATTAATATTGAGCTGCATAAATTGATAGTAGTGCCTTGAGACAATCGGAATAATTTTATTGATCGGATCAGAATTGAGAATAAGTGTAACGACAGAATTGAATAGTACGTGTAGCCTAGATCGGCGAGAGCGAATGTAAATAGGAATGACCCTCGGGATTAATGCTGCTGAAATATGAGAGTTACTTATGCGAGAGGATAATATGTTGGCTTGATCAATATGAGAAAATGTTTGAGTACAGTAAGAAATGTTACTAAAGTTGAATGACGGTACAATTTGAAGGATGGTACGACTTGGAAGATGGATTATGATTGGAAGATTTATGAGTCACAAACAAAGTGTGTGGATGTGAATGATGATGAATACAAGATTTGATCGATGAGAATCGGGGTATCCAAATGAAATGTGGCAATAGGATTTATCAACTTTGATGAATGACAATGAACTTGAAAGGAATACTTTGGAAAAAAATTTGGATTGATTGTGGAAAGTTTCTCGAGTTAGAAATGGTTACATCTATTATGTTATTAGTTGGTTGGAATATTTAATAAACAAGTGGGATTATACGAGATGCTCGAAAAAAATTACTGAAGTTCAAAAAAAAGTTACACCGTAGCTCGTTTGCTTTCTCTATCACCGAACTTGGCTGAAGTGCATGTATTTCTGGGATGCCTAATGTATGATTCCAACTAAGTGGTATGCTGAATTCAAATGAAGCCACGGGAAGGATTATTATGTTTTAAGGATTTGCACGAGTGTCGAAGGAAAGATCAAGGATGGTAAACTATTTTGAATCAATTTAGGATGCTGTTACGAGACGGTACATTACCTGAAATCAATCGAGTGATTGCGGAGATATATTAAATAGTGCAAGTCGATCGTTGAGAAGTTACATAAAAAGTCAGTTGATGTTTTGGGGATGAGTTTTGTTCAAGTTTCGAGGACGAAACTTTTTCTGAGTGGTATATATTGTAGTGCCCCTGTTTGGAAAAACAAAAAGTTTATTCCAAACTTATAAAAGAATAGTACAAAGTATAATGAATTTTGGGGAAGTACGACTGTAGGAATCTGATCAGAAGACGATCACTTTTTTCCTTGGACTATGTGAACTTGAAGACTGTAGCCTCTGGAGAATGTAACAACAATTTTGTAAGAGTTCTTGATCTCTGTGCGTAATTGATTGATCCTTCAATAATGATTAGAAAATCTATTTATAGAGTTATGGAAATAACTATTTTTAGCAGTTATTCTGATGTGTGCCAGGCTGGATTGCGCCAGATTGGGTTGGGCCAACCTCATGTTGTGCCAACTTTCATTCAGTTATCAGATGTGTACTAACTATATTTAGACGCATGGCATCGTGTGATTGAGATACGCGTGGTCGTGTACAGGATAGTAGACAAGGCTTGAGAGATTAGTGGCATGTGCGCATGTTATCCTGCTTTAGAAATAAAAATTGTCTCAACTTTGTCGGATTGCGCGAGCTTCAGTCAACAAGTAAAACTGCGCCTGATTGAGCTGCGCCTAGACACGTGGCAGATTTTGAGAAGAAATCATTCAGATTGCGCTTAGTCGCAACTTAGGATTTTGTCTGGATTGTGCCTAGGTGCAACTTACAAAGCGTACAGGACAGCTGTCAACCAACTCTCCTCGAACGGCACAATCGCGGGATTCGAAGAGATTTTCCTCGTTCACTGTGGTATTAGTTGTCAGTACTGTCAGGTAATGATGGCTATTAAATGTCAGACACAACATAGATTTCGGCGCAATAAGAATAGGCGCAGTCTGATATATGGCACAACCTGTTCAGCGGCGCAGCTTGATCTCTGAGCTTCAAAATAGTGGCACAGCTTAATTTTTGGGGCACAATTAGATCACTGAATAGTAGATACATGGCGCAACTTGATTTTTAGGCTCTACAAGACCCCCTCAAAGTTTTCAAAACTTAAAACATTTCAAAGTTTTTGAAATACTTTGAACTTTATAAAAGTTTTGACGGAGTCAAGTTGCGCCAGTCTCGCGCAATCTGTTGTGACCAGTTACGATTTATCATGCACGATTCGGAATGACTGTTAGGATTCTTACTTTTTGGCTATAAATAATCTCTATTTAATCTACTGTGATTCTTTACTTTCACTTTTTTAATCTTTTGAGAAAATTTCTTGAACTTCTGTAACCCTCTTTTTCGACCATCTTTTCGACGACATGGCCCCAAAAAGGACTGATGCTGACAAAGGAAAGGGCATCTCCACCCCCTTCAACTCATGCTTCGTCCACCCATGTGCCACAATATGTGCCGCCGTCTTCTCGTCGAGAAATAGCCAACCCAGTAATGGAAGGTGATTAAGGGCGAGCCGATTCGATTTATGAGCGATGATTTCATCAATGATTGATTTATGCCCCTCTTTTTAGAGTGTGGTGTATCACAAATTGCGCCACCCCTTCTTAGGGTGTGGTCGCCCTTTTCTTGAACATTGTTCATTTTTACATACCGTGTTACGCATACTGTTACGCACAGTTAAAAATACTGTATGACTTAATTTGAGGCGCAACTCAGTATGTGGCACAACCTGAGGTGTTGTGCAACTTGAGTTTCGCACGACATGGTATATGGAACAACTTGGGTTGTTGCGCAATTCAGGATATTGCGCAAATTAAGTTTCGTGCAACACATTACGTGGCGTAACTCAGAAAGTCTATGTAACTCAATAAGTCGTACATCTTTATTTTGCTTCTAATTTTTGTTCATGTATCTCTTTGCAGTTAATCTCAGGGAAAACCCGAATGCAGAAAGACTTGCGTCAACATTTAATATCCCAGAGTATTGAAAGAATTTGTCTTATGTCACTTTCCCTCAATACGGGTCCTGAAGCACGAAGAACTCTGCTCATAGATCAAGATAATCAAACCCCTTTGAACTTAATGAACGGACCTCTTCAGAGCTTGGATACTACAGTCCACAAGAAACCTACCTTTTTATTCGGGGATGCTATCAAGAAAACCTTCCAGCCTAAGGCAAGAAAAGAGATAAGATATTTCTTAAAGGGAGACAATGCCATATGTCTAACAGAAATATCAAGGTCTATGGCATTATCCCAGTATGCTTTCGCTAGCTATCTTAGAAGGATGTCATAGGATCTGACTCCTCTTCAGCAAGCAAGAGTTGGAAAAATCTGTTATAAATTGGGTCCGAGGAACAGGGACCTTTTCTACAGTACTTCTGAAAGATATAGTACACATTTAAGAGGTTTAAGGCCGAGCTGCATTCCTCCCGAGGATTCTTTCCTGCTCCTTCCGATCAGAGTACCTATTTTTACAAATACATTTACAAAAGCTGAAGGAAGATATCCGGACAGAGCTATGCGTATGACAGGCCTGTTAAACCCTGGGATGAAGCGCTGGAGTAGCTTGTCTATATGGATTTTTGAGGTTCAAAGACAAGCTCATTGATCTGGGTCTCTATAATGCCGTCTGCATCACAGTTTATTGCATTCACCCAAACCCTCATATGTTCTTGGCTCTAATAGAGAGATATAACTAAAGTACTGGGTCTTTCATGACGCCTCATGGAGAAATAGGATTTGCTCTTAACGAGATGGAACATATCTCTCGTCTACCAATAGGTGATAACCCATATGAAGAATACATTTCTTGTCACTACCATATTTCTAGTTTGAGGGTATTTTTGTCATTTTTAGGGTTATTTTAATTTATTATAAATTATTTGAATTTATGGGAATTTTTAGGATTTATTTTGGAATTATTTGAATGATGGTTGACTAGGTTGACTTTGACTAGCATTGACTTGGTAGACTAACCTAGGAGCTAACCCTAGTTGTGTTTGGACTTGGTTAGGTCATGTAACCCTAGATAGACTAGAGTTAACCCATGGTTGGTCATTAAACTCAAGTTAGAATAGAAAGGCTTTTATAAGCCATGACTTATGGTTTGAAACCATTAATTAGCAACTTAGCCATAGAGGCCCAAGCCCAACCCATTAGCTAACCCTAAATCTAACCTAGCATGGCTGGCCAGCCCACATTGGTATTCCCCCCTATAAATACTCTCCTCAATTTAGGGCTAGCCTTTTTAGGAAAGAACAAGTTTAAGAAGAGGTATTTTCCCAACTTCATTAATTCATAGAAATTCTATTTTATTTCCTTTTTCCCTCAAATAAATTGCATTAGGTTCTAAATCACCTCTAATTGCTGTTTGTGGTGTTCAATCTCAGTTTGTGGACAATTTGGGGCTATTTGTTATCAAGAGGAACACCCCCTATTGAAGCTTTTCTTGCATTTGGACACCAATAGGTAAAACTTTTTAAACACCATTAAAATCCCAGTTTCTTTGTATATTTGGAAAGCCCTAGGTCTACCCTAACTGTAGGTATACCTAAACCTAGGTTTTGTGTCCATTTCGTGTCCTAAATGCACAAATCAGTCCCATAGGAAAGGTGTTCGATGAAATGCCCCAAAGGGCATTTCGATTTGGTTTTCAAATTATTTTTGAATAGGAATCTAGATCTAGGTCTTGTTTATGGGTTTCCACTTGTCTGAGTTTTGTTCTGGTCGATTTGTGTCGTGTCTTGCTCACTGGACACGGCCTCACACGTAGGGTTTGCGTGTCCTGCTACTCGGGGGCTGTATCGGACACAACACGCAACCACTGGACACGAAACTCGACACACACGTTAGGGTAGTGTCTGAAATGACACTCCCCAAGTGGCACGACCCCTCGTGTCGTGTCGAGGGAGCACGATCTCGTGCATCGATTTTGTACTACACTGGCTCACGCGTTCAGTCGCCACTGATACGGGTTGATAACTCGGACACGGGGACACGTCGACCCAAATCAGGATGACACGTAGGTAGCCTGACACCTGGTGAACACGTGGGTGTGTGCACGAGACACGAAGTATCCTGTGTTGGGTACGACCCGCGTGCACTTGTGCACGAGACTGCACTGCTGTGCAGTATCTAGTTTGTACTGTTTTAGGTTTAATTGATTTTGACACGTCATGTCACGTTGTGGTGGACACGAGACACCTTCTGGGACACGTGCACATCCTATATTAGGGTTACCAACCTTTAGTTTTGTATTTTAGCTTCTTTTTGATACTCAAATCACAATTACCTTAAAATCCTGAAACCATTTTATTTCCTGTATTTTCCAGTTTTAATAATTGAATTTTGGCAGCTATTTTAACCTGTTTAATTGATGTCAATTAATTGTTTAAGAGTCTAGTATGATGTACTTACATGTTTTCTACTTGTGTGTCAATTTTGGGTTGATTTGGTGTATGTTTGGGACTGATTTTTGGTGGATTGATCATGGGACTGAACTGAACTGATTTGTTGAATGAATTGGTTTCCTTTCCTTTCCCTTCCTCTGTCCAGAAACTTACTGTACACCCTACACACACACTCTTACACACCCACACACAAACTATTTTACCTTCCTATCACTGTTACACTCATTCACTAGCACACACACTCTATGTGACACTCTCATTCACCAATGACAGGACACTTATGACACACACACAGCCACAAATACTCACACATATACATGAACATGCCTATTTCTAAGTATCCCATGTACAAACATTCCTATCTATATTCCTGTACACAGGGAACAGACTACACACAACCTACATGACACTATCACCCATGGTTCACTCTCTCACACACACATGACACTATCATTGTTACTCCTATATGACACATGCCTAGAGCACACATCTATACCTCTATGTGTATGTGTACTTACATATATATATATATGGGTGGTGATTTCCTAATGTATATGTACCATGACCTATGTGTAATGTATAGTGTATGTATATCTATATGTATATATGTATTAAGCCTATATATAGGTATATGTATAAGAGTATTTATGTCTAATGTATAGGCTTATTAAGTATGTAAATGTATGCTAATATATATGTGGATATATATGTAAGCTAAGTAATGTGTGCCTATAGGTAATGTGTAATAACTTGGAAAGTTTGTATAGGTTGTATGGACTTGATAGACTAGTATAGGCTAGATTAGCCTTGGTTAGACTAATGTAGACTAGTTAGACTAATTTAGACTTGTTAGACCTAGTTTGACCATAGTTGACCTAGTTTGACTTCGAGGGTTGACCAGAGTTGACCAAGAGTTGACTTTGGCCTAGATTGACCTAGATTCATTTATAATGCATTGAATTACATCTTGTTATCATTTTAGACTTGTTGTGACATGTGCTGTTCTGAATAGGAGCCAGACACCTCTCATCGGACAGTACATTTCTCTCGGACACTCAGATAGCAGGCGAGTACATTCTCTGATCATTTCATAACTTGTTAGAATTATATTCCTGCTTTAGATTACTTTACTTGATGCTGTCATGACATTATCAGGGATTAGTACTATATGGATCTCTTCATGCGATGTTATCCCCCTCGGGAGCATCGGGTACATTGTGTCATGTACGTTTCACTTTCATCATGTACTCCTCTGCTTTCACCATACATGTACACTCTTGTGAATCATGTACTCTCATGTTCACAGAGCCCTCATATATACTATCATGTGTACCCTTTCATGGGCCTTCATGTGATATCATGTATAATAACATAACCTGCTTAGATCCTTGTGTATTGATTGGGGAAAACGGGGGAGTGCAACTAGTCATGTGAACAAATTCCATAGTAGTGTAGATCATGTGAAACTCCTTAGTGTAGATCATGTACTAATCTGTCCTGTTCACATGTGCTATCCTGTACTCGACATCACTAGCCACTATTAGTTCTCTATATACAGTAGCTATTTACATATAGTTCTCTACCTTTACATCATGTACTTCCTTTCAGTTTCATGTATCTTACTCTAATGCATGTTTATATTTTCTAACCTGCTATGATATGTTGAGATGTATTGTGCTCGCTCCTGTCCTGACTAGACTTGTAGAAAATAATACAGAGGACGAGGAGGAGGCCTGTGTGGATACCTTCTACGGGGCAGCCCTAGACGACACTTGTGAGTTGGACCCTCAGGAGGACCCAGCTCTAGCTGGTGACTTTACCCCTACTGCCTAGACTAGCTTAGTTAGGCTTTATCTTACTTATGTTGTATTGAGACTAGTTTGGTTAGACTTTATTTCTTTCTTTGAGATCTGGATTGTATATATTCTTTCATATTTAGTAGTTGAGACTTGTATTTCTGGATATTTGCTGAGATGTTATCTTAGACACTGAGACTCTTCTGATCATCTGTATTTTCCTTGAGTTCTATATCATATCGTGCTTTCTTCTTCCTTAGTTGGGATTGAGTTTACTTTCTGCTATGTCACCTCGGGGAGTATAAACTGTTAGCATTATATTGTTATATGTTGTGACCTAGGACAGCGTTCTACCGCCGACACTGCGGCATAGGCTGGACGTACCCACGTCTCGTGCCCTTACTCTATGGTGCGGGTCATGACACATTTTTAGTGGTGGCCCATACAGGTCTAGACTAGAAGTGTAGTAGTATTCGAACCAGAGTATCACTACAGCCTGCAGTAGGATATAGGATATTAGTTTTCAAGGTACTCAATCACATTAGGAAAAACTCTTTTATTGCCATCTAAATCCTTATTGTTAACTGATTCTTTTGAATTTTAACTGTCCGCCTTTGTTATATCGCTTCTTTCTCAGAAATTGATACTCTTGTTGGCCTGTCTTCAGGATGGTGGAGACGCGGTCGCAGCGTACCATTCATGGGGATGCTGTAGAGGGGTCTGCTACCTTTCAGCCAGTTCAACAGGGACAGGAGACTGCAGCTCCTGCCACCTTTGTTCGTATTGAGGCTCCAGCAGCAGCAGCAGGGGGTATGCCTCCACCGGCTCGAAGGCGGGACCCAGTCATCTCAGAGGTGCCTTTCCAGCAGCCGTCGCCTACAGGATACGTGGATGCGGCACAGATGTTCTCCTATTTCCAGCAGTTTATGTACCAACAGCAGGCCCGACAGGACAGAGGCAAGGAGTTGGCCCTTACGATAGTTGCAGCCCGACCAGTGGTTCAGCAGCCGAGGATACCGGGGATAGAGCAGTTCCAGAAGATGAACCCCAGAGACTTTCGGGGGACGAAGGGGATTCTATATGCTGACGAGTGGATCGAGCATATAGAGGAGATCTTCCACCTGGCCCGAATACCGACAGATCCCCAGGGTGGGTGTGGCTGGATAGACCTTGGAGGAGTTCAAGGGCTTCTTCAAGAAGAAGTTCTTTCCAGATTCAGCGCTTTGAGCCTTGGAGTCGCAGTTCGAGAGCTTAGTTCAAGGGTGCCTGTCAGTAGAGGAGTACGCTGGGGAGTTCGGTCGCCTTGGCAGATTCGTAGAGGGCTTGAGCGAGACGGCGAAGGCCCAGAGGATCCAGAAGGGTCTGGTCAAGGAAGTCAAGTCCTTGACTAAGGGCAACAGGGATGCCACTTTTGAGGAGATTTTGACGGGAGCCTTATTGGCCGAGGATGATCTTGAACTTAGGCTCAAGAGGGGCGAGACCCAGTTGGGGGTAGCAGCAGCGAGGGCCAGGCCAAGAGGCCTCACTTCCAACACCAGCAGCCGAGGCAGTTCCAGCCGCAGCCGATCCAGCAGAGGCCAGTTCACCAAGAGCAGTTTCAGCATCAGGCACCCAGGCAGCAGACAGTCAGTTGTGTATTCTGCAATAAGCCAGGGCATGGATGGCATAAGTGCAGGAAGAGGCTCGGGAAGTGCCTTCTTTACGGAGCGACAGGTCACCAGTTGAGGGATTGTGCTAGGTCTGGGGGACGAGTAGCTCAGGGAGGAGGAGCCAAGGCTCCAGCAGGCCAGAAGAGGGGACCAGCCCTGCCGACGCAGCAGCAGAGATTTGTTCAGCATCAGCAGCAGGCCAGGAGAGACCAGTAGGGCGAGCTTTCGCCACGGCGACTGAGGATGAAGATGCGATAGGAGAGCTGATCGCAGGTTCGATTCTTCTCGACACCAGTCCAGCTTTTGTATTATTCGATTTCGGTGCTTCGTATAGCTTTATATCAGTATTATTTGCGATTAGACAAGGTATCATAGCTGAATCGTTGCCTAGGACTTACAAGATCATGATCGGGGGTGGTATTATCCTCGTGAGTGATGTTTGTAAGGGTCGGAGTATTGTTTTGGGAGGCCATGAGTTGGAGGTGAGCCTGCTTGTAATGCCATTGCCAAACTACGATATAGTACTCGGTATAGATTGGTTGAGCAGGCACCACGCCAGCATTGATTGCATATGGGGTAGAGTTCTCTTCAGAGTGCTGGAGGAGCCAGAGTTCGAGTCCTCCAGATGTCAGGCGGAGCAGGGCAGCGGAGTTTTCTGCGAAGTCTCGGTTGAGGAGCAGGCGATTCCACACCCCTTGATACCAGAGTATATGGATGTTTTTCCAGAGGAGTTGCCTGGATTGCCATCAGACAGGGACATTGAGTTCTCAATAGACTTGGTTCCAAGAGCGGAACCGATCTTTCAGCATGTCTATCGGGTGAACACCAGTGAGTTGGTGGAGCTGAAGAAGCAGGTGGATGAGCTGTAGGACAAGGGCTTCATCCGTTCGAGTTCGTCGCCATGGGGTACACCAGTATTATTTGTGCCAAAGAAGGATTGGTCAGTACAGATGTGTATTGACTATAGGGCACTCAACAACCTCACGATCAAGAACAAATACCTACTGTCGCGGATCGACGATCTTTTTGACCAGTTAAACGGAGCTCGGATATTTTCCAAGATTGATCTGAGGTCAGGATATCACCAGGTGAAGGTGAAGAGGGAGGATATTCCCAAGACCGCTTTCAGGATGCGGTACGGGCAGTTTGAGTTTTTGGTTATGCCGTTTGGGCTAACCAATGCACCAGCAGTGTTTATGAACCTAATGAACAAGGTGTTCCACCAGTACCTGGATCAGTTTGTGGTGGTATTCATTGACGACATCTTGGTGTATTCCAAGACTGAGGAGGAGCACGAGGAGCATTTGAGGATCGTGCTAGAGACTCTCAGGAAGGAGCAGCTTTATGAAAAGCTCTCCAAGTGTGAGTTCTTCTTAGACCGGGTTGACTTTTTGGGGCATGTGGTGACTGGAGATGGGATCTCAGTTGACCCCAAGATGATCGTAGTAGTTGAGGCATGGGCAGCGCCGACTTCAGTGGCAGAGATCAGGAGTTTCTTGGGGCTGGCAGGATATTATAGGAGATTTGTACAGGATTTTTTCCGAGTTGCAGAGCCGTTGACTCGGCTGACCCGGAAGGATGCTGAGTTTGTTTGGTCAGAGGAGTGTCAGGCAGCTTATGATGAGTTGAAGAAACGGCTTACGTCAGCTCCGATTCTGACATTGCATTCAGGATTAGGGAGATTCACTATCTATAGTGATGCTTTAGGGAAGGGGCTGGGTATTGTCTTATAGCAGCATGGGAAGGTGATTGCTTATGCTTTCAAGCAATTACGTCCCTATAAGAAGAACTGCCCTACCCATGACCTGGAGCTGGCAGCAGTAATATTTGCTCTGAAGTTGTGGAAGCACTATCTATATGGAGAGAGGGTAGTGATTTTTACAGATCACAAGAGCTTAAAGTATGTGTTCACTCAGAAGGAGCTGAACATGAGGCAGCGCAGATGGCTAGAGTTGATGAAAGACTTCGACATATCACTTCAATATCACCCAGGGAAGGCCAACGTGGTTGCCGATGCCTTGAGTAGGTATCCGACGGCCATGTGTTTAACTATGGATCGGCCCTTGCTTGCTGATTTGGAGAGCCTGAAGATTGAGGTGATTGTGCCCGGAGTGCAGATGTAGATGTGGAACATGCAGCTACAGTCGAACTTGATGGAGAGGATCAAGGCGACACAGTTTGAGGACGTTGCTCTGCGGTGCCTCCGAGAGCAGGTTCGAGCAGGATTGGTGGAGGGCAAGTTTTCTCTTGCAGAGGATGGTGCCTTGCGGCACGATTCCAGGTTATGTGTGCCCAACAGAGATCTCAGGAAGCAGGTTTTACAGGAGGCCCACAGATTTCAGTACTCTATACACCCTGGTGCAAACAAGATATACCGAGATCTGAGGAAGCATGTTTGGTGGTACGGGATGAAGCTGGAGGTAGCTCGCTTCGTAGTTAGATGCTTGGTCTGTCAGCAGGTCAAGGCAGAGAGGCAGAGGCCCGGTGGATTGTTGCAGCCATTGTCCATTCTAGAGTGGAAGTGGGAGCATATCACTATGGATTTTATATCTGGATTGCCGCGTACACCAGGAGGGAATGACGCGATTTGGGTCATCGTTGACAGGTTGACCAAATCGGCCGACTTCTTGCCATTCAAGGTGGGCACGTCTACTGAGAGGCTTGCGGAGATGTATATATGACAGATAGTCAGGATTTATGGGGTTCCGGTTAGCATCGTCTCAGATTTGGATAGTCTCTTTACTTTCCATTTCTGGAGGAGTCTGCAGACCAGCTTGGGCACTCAGATCAAGTTTAGTACTGCATACCACCCCCAGACGGACGGACAGTCAGAGAGGACTATTCAGACGCTCGAGGATATGCTGCGAACGTGCGTCCTGGACTTTGGAGGTTCCTGGGAGGATCATCTACATTTGGTGGAGTTTGCTTATAATAACAGTTTCCAGGCCAGCATTGAGATGTCACCCTTCGATGCTCTGTACGGACGTAGGTGTCGTACACCCATATCTTGGGATGATGTTGGTGAGCGAGCTTTACTGGGACCATAGATGGTTGTTGACGCAGCCGAAAAGATGAAGCTCATCATGGACAGACTTCGCGTGGTGCAGGACAGACATCGGCACTGGGCCGATAGCTACCCAAGGCCGTTGGAGTTTGAGGTACAGATTAGAGTAGGATTAGATTTAGGTTTGTTTGTTGTTTTTATTGATCATGTTATTATCATAATTAAATTGAGACCTTGCTTGTGATTAGGTTGGAGACCAGATTTTCTTGAGGATATCTTCGACTCGTGGTACGATACGTTTTGGTGGAGGCGAGAAGCTTAGCCCGTGCTTCATCGGCCCTTTCGTTATCAGCGGGAGAGTCGGTGACGTGGCATACAGGCTAGACTTTCCACCTGTACTAGTGGGGGTACACAACGTATTCCATATATCACAGCTGAGATGGTACGTGGCTGACCCTAGCCATGTGCTCGATCATTCAGAGATTGAGGTTGGGCCTTCTCTCAGCTATCAGAGCAGCCAGTAGAGATACTGGATCGACGGAAGAAGGTTCTGAGGAACCAGGTGATACCTTTGGTATGCGTCGCATGGAGGCATCATTCTCCAAGAGAGTCTACCTGAGAGCAGGAGGATGAGATGCGCGAGCGTTACCCATATCTTTTTGGTCCGTGAGGTATACTTTCTATCCTTCTCATCAGTTGTATTTTGCCTTTCAATTTCGAGGACGAAATTCTTTTAAAGATGATAGATTTGTCACTACTACATTTCTAGTTTGAGGGTTATTTTGTCATTTTTAGGGTTATTTGAATTTATTATAAATTATTTAAATTTATGGGAATTTTTAGGATTTATTTTGGAATTATTTGAATGATGGTTGACTAGGTTGACTTTGACTAGCATTGACTTGGTAGACTAACCTAGGAGCTAACCCTAGTTGTGTTTAGACTTGGTTAGGTCATGTAACCCTAGTTAGACTAGAGTTAACCCATGGTTAGTCATTAAACTCAAGTTAGAATAGAAAGGCTTTTAGTCATAAGCCATGACTTATGGTTTGAAACCATTAATTAGCAACTTAGCCATAGAGGCCCAAGCCCAACCCATTAGCTAACCCTAACCCTAACCCTAACCCAAACATAGTATGGCCGGCCAGCCCATATTGGTATTCCCCTATAAATACTCTCCTCAATTTAGGGCTAGCCTCTTTAGGAAAGAACAAGTTTAAGAAGAGGTATTTTCCCAACTTCATTAATTCATAGAAATTCCATTTTATTTCCTTTTTCCCTCAAACAAATTGCATTAGGTTCTAAATCACCTCTAATTGCTGTTTGTGGTGTTCAATCTCAGTTTGTGGACAATTTGGGGCTATTTACTATCAAGAGGAACACCCCCCTATTGAAGCTTTTTTTGCATTTGGACACCAATAGTTATAACTATTTAAACACCATTAAAATCCTAGTTCTTTGCATATTTGGAAAGCCCTAGGTCTATCCTAACTGTAGGTATACCTAAACCTAGGTTTCGTATCCATTTCGTGTCCTAAATGGACACGTATCAGTCCCATAGGCAAGGTGTTCGATGAAACGTCCCAAAGGGCATTTCGATTTGGTTTTTAAATTATTTTTGAATAGGAATCTAGATCTAGGTCTTTTTTATGGGTTTCCACTTGTCTAAGTTTTGTTCTGGTCGATTTGTGTCGTGTCTTGCTCACTGGACATGGCCTCACACCTAGGGTTTACGTGTCCTGCTACTCGGGGGCTGTATCGAACACAATACGCAACCACTGGATACGAAACTCGACACACACGTTGGGGCAGTATCTGAAATGATACTCCCCAAGTGGTATGATCCCTCGTGTCATGTCGAGGGAGCACGATCTCGTGCATCGATTTTGCACTGTACTGGCTCACGCGTTCAGTCGCCACTGATATGGGTTGATAACTCGGACACGGGGACATATCGACCCAAATCAGGGTGACACATAGGTAGCCTGACACCTGGTGAACACGTGGGTGTATGTACGAGACACGAAGTGTCCTGTGTTGGGTGCACGACACGCGTGCACTTGTGCACGAGACTGCACTGCTGTGCAGTGTCCAGTTTGTACTGTTTTAGGTTTAATTGATTTTGACACGTCGTATCACGTTGTGGTAGACACGAGACAGCTCCTGGGACACGTGCACACCCTTTATTAGGGTTACCAACATTTAGTTTTGTATTTTAGCTTTATTTTGATACTCAAATCACAATTACCTTAAAATCCTGAAACCATTTTATTTTCTGTATTTTCCAGTTTTAATAATTGAATTTTGGCAGCTATTTTAACTATTTAATTGATGTTAATTACTTGTTTAAGAGTCTAGTATGATGTACTTACATGTTTTCTACTTGTGTGTCAATTTTGGGTTGATTTGGTGTATGTTTGGGACTGATTTTTGGTGGATTGGTCACAGGACTGAACTGAACTGATTTGTTGAATGAATTGGTTTCCTTTCCTTTCCATTCCTCTGTCCAGAAACTGACTGTACACCCTACACACACACTCTCACTTGTATACTCCCACACACACACACTATTTTACCTTCATATCACTGTTACACTCATTCACTAGCACACACACTCTATATGACACTCTCTTTCACCAATGACAGGATACTTATGAAACACACACATAGCCCCAAATACTCACACACATAAATGAACATGCCTATTTCTAAGTATCCCATACACACACATTCCTATCTATATTCCTGTACACAGGGAACACACTATACACAACCTACATGACACTATCACCTATGGTTCACTCTCACACACACACACGACACTATCACTGTTACTCCTATATGACACATGCCTAGAGCACACAGCTATCCCTCTATGTGTATGTGTACTTACATATATATATATGGGTGGTGATTTCCTAATGTATATGTACCATGACCTATGTGTAATGTATAGTGTATGTATATCTATATGTATATATGTATTAAGCCTATATATAGGTATATGTATATGAGTATTTATGTCTAATGTATAGGCCTATTAAGTATGTAAATGTATGCTAATATATATGTGGATATATATAAGCTAAGTAAAAAAAAAAATATATATATATATATAAGCTAAGTAATGTGTGCCTATAGGTAATGTGTAATGACTTGGAAAGTTTGTATAGGTTGTATGGACTTGATAGACTAGTATAGGCTAGATTAGCCATGGTTAGACTAATGTAGACTAGTTAGACCAATTTAGACTTGTTAGACCTAGTTTGACCATAGTTGACCTAGTTTGACTTCTAGGGTTGACCAGAGTTGACCAAGAGTTGACTTTTGCCTAGATTGACCTAGATTCATTTATAATGCATTGAATTACATCTTATTATCATTTTAGACTTGTTGTGACTTGTGCTGTTCTGAATAGGAGCCAGACACCTCTCCTCGGACAGTATATTTCTCTCAGACACTCAGATAGCAGGCGAGTACATTCTCTGATCATTTCATAACTTGTTAGAATTATATTCCTGCTTTAGATTACTTTACTTGATGCTGTCACGACATTATCACGGATTAGTACTATATGGATCTTTTCATGCGATGTTATCTCCCTCGGGAGCATCGGGTACATTGTGTCATGTGCGTTTCACTTTCATCATGTACTCCTCTGCTTTAACCATACATGTACACTCTTGTGAATCATGTACTCTCATGTTCACAGAGCCCTCATGTATACTATCATGTGCACCCTTTCATGGGCCTTCATGTGATAACATGTATAATAACATAACCTTCTTAGATCCTTGTGTATTGATTGGGGAAAAACGGGGGAGTGCAACTAGTCATGTGAACAAATTCCATAGTAGTGTAGATCATGTGAAACTCCTTAGTGTAGATCATGTACTAATCTGTCCTGTTCACATGTACTATCATGTACTCTTCATCACTAGGCACTATTAGTTCTCTATATATAGTAGCTATTTATATATAGTTCTCTTCCTTTACATCATGTACTTCCTTTCAGTTTCATGTATCTTACTCTACTGCATGTTTATATTTTCTAACCTGTTATGATCTGTTGAGATGTATTGTGCTCGCTCCTGTCCTGACTGGACCTGTTGAAAATATTACAGAGGACGAGGAGGAGGCCTGTGTGGATACCTTCTACGGGGCAACCCTAGACGACACTTGTGAGCTGGACCCTCAGGAGGACCCAGCTCAAGCTGATGACTTTACCCCTACTGCCTAGACTAGCTTAGTTAGGCTTTATCTTACTTATGTTGTCTTGAGACTAGTTTAGTTAGACTTTATTTCTGTCTTTGTGATCTGGATTGTATATATTCTTTCATATTCAGTAGTTGAGACTTGTATTTCTGGATATTTGCTGAGATGTTATCTTAGACACTGAGACTCTTCTGATCATCTGTATTTTCCTTGAGTTCTATATCATATCGTTCTTTCTTCTTCCTTAGTTGTGATTGAGTTTACTTTCTGCTATGTCACCCCTATTCGGGGAGTATAAACTGTTAGCATTATATTGTTATATATTGTGACCTAGGACAGCGTTCTACCGCCGACACTGCGGCATAGGCTGGACGTACCCACGTCTCGTGCCCTTGCTCTAGGGTACGGGTCGTGACACATTTTTAGTGGTAGCCCATGCAGGTCTAGACTAGAAGTGTAGTAGTATTCGAACCAGAGTATCACTACAGCCTGCAGTAGGATATAGGACATTAGTTTTCAAGGTACTCAATCACATTAGGAAAAACTCTTTTATTTCCATCTAAATCCTTATTGTTAATTGATTCTTTTGAATTTTAACTGTCCGCCTTTGCTATATCGCTTCTTTCTCAGAAATTGATACTCTTGTTGGCATGTCTTCAGGATGGTGCAGACGCGGTCGCAGTATACCATTTATGGGGATGCTGTATAGGTGTTTGCTACCTCTCAGCCAGTTTAGCAGGGACAGGAGACTGCAGCTCCTGCCACCTTTGTTCGTATTGAGGCTCCAGCAGCAGCAGCAGGGGGTATGCCTCCACCGGCTCGGAGGCAGGACCCAATCATCTCAGAGGTACCTTTCCAGCAGCCGCCGCCTATATGATACATGGATGCGGTACAGATATTCTTCTATTTCCAGCAGTTTATGGACCGACAGCAGGCCCGACAGGACAGGGGCATGGAGTTGGCCCTTACGACAGTTGCAACCCGACCAGTGGTTCAGCAGCCGAGTACACCGGGGATAGAGTAGTTCCAGAAGATGAGCCCCAGAGACTTCCTGGGGACAGAGGGGATTCTATATGCTGACGAGTGGATCGAGCATATAGAGGAGATCTTCCGCCTAGCCCGGATACCGGCAGATCTCCAGATAGAGGCAGCAGCTACCCGAATGCGAGATCTTGCTCGCACATGGTATTAGTCAGACCCCAGGATGGGGGTAGCTGGACAGACCTTGGAGGAGTTCAAGGGCTTCTTCAAGAAGAAGTTCTTTCCAGATTCAGCGCTTCAAGTCTTGGAGTCGTAGTTCGAGAGCTTAGTTCAGGGGTGCCTGTCAGTAGAGGAGTATAGAAGCATAGAAAAGAATAAAGACAGACCCCTGCGGCTCAGAGCATTCATGCGGCACAAGTATCCATGCGGCTGGAGAGTCCATGCGGCTCAAACAAGTCCTATACGGCTCAAAGAGGAGCCACATGGCCTACAAATAGCTCTCTCGTTTTGCATTAAATGCCTTGACGGCTGACAGCTTTGACAAAGTGACAGTTCTGACACGAAGATATCATTATGATCCCCTCATAATGACGGACTCCTTGGGAAGCAAAGAAAATCTCTGACACGATCCTCCGAGAGTCAGAAACTGTCATGCGACCTTGACACATGGACAGCCCCATGCAGCTCATGAAGGACAGCTCCATGCGGGTCATGAAGGACAGCTCCATGCGGCTCACGAAGACCATCCCCATGCGGCTCACGAAGACTAGCCCCATGCGGTTCACGAAGACCAGCCCCATGCGGCTCACGAAGACCAGCCCCATGCGGCTCATGAAGGACAGCTCCATGCGGCTCATGAAGACTATCCCCATGTGGCTCACGAGGACTATCTCTATGCGGTTCACTCATACGGTCATCCATACTCATGCGGCTCAAATCATGCCATGCGGTCCAAATGTTTTAGGGGGGCCACTCTTAGGCAGCCTAGACACGTGGCCAGCGTTATGCGGCCCAACTTTCCTGCGGCTCAGATTTCTGCTGTTATGACACATGGCATGATAGCAGGGCACGTGGCATCAGATTGATCAAAATCTCTCAGCAAATCCCAATGAAATATTGGGATCAAATCAGATCATTTGCAAATAAGCCAATTAAAGACACGTGTCGAGGAATTCGAGGTTGGTATGACAAATCAGGAGGATTTATGTCAATCAGCATTAATTACCCACAAAAGATTTGATGCAATCACATTTATTGCTCAAATCTTGATGAACGGCCCAGATTCAATGATCCTTAGCCGCCGACTTCCAAGAATGGGCAATCATTGTAAACCCTAATGAGGCCCCCCATTCTTATAAATAGCAGGGTGCCATTCCCTTGCAAGATGTATACACAGAGACACACACAGAGAGATATAGAGAGACATATACAGAGACAGAAACAGACGCACATAGACAGCCAGAGAGCCTAAAGAGAGAGCATTTCTTCATCAACGCCAAGCAGTTCTTCCACAGAGCCAAAAAGCTGCACCTGATCGTCCAAGGAGTAAGGCAGAGCGGCCGTCGCTTTCCCGAGCCTCTATCATTACCCCCAGAATCTAAAATAAACAATTGTACTTAGATTGCTGTACCTAGGTTTTCGTCCCTAGGCTTTCTTTGTACAAGCAAGTTTGTATTGTGAAGTAAAAGTCTAATCCTCCGATAATTATTCTGTTCTTTTATATTTTATGGAAAACACGATGGTGATTCTGCTGGGGACAAACTTCTCCATGGCTGAGGAGTTGGTGACACAATCGGATGCAGCCAAACTTGGCTCCACGCAACAGAAGATGGTCGTCCGATTCGACCAACAGGCGTTTGAAGAAATGCTCTCTGAAGGAAGTGCTTGCCTGCTCCAGAAGCGAACCCGCACAAAGAAAGCTCGCTGCGAGTGGAGACAAAAATTATTTGCTCCTCCATAAGCTTTGGACGGGGTACTCTCTGCTACCCAAGACGGCGAAAACGACTCTCGCACGGCTCCACTTCGAGCCGTAGAGCACTCTGCAGTCCCCAAGTCCGACAGAGGAAAGCACTACGATGCTGGACTTACAGGGACAAAGAGTGGTTCTGTACGCCCCAAGAAGAAGCAGAATGCTCATATGGCCAAGTCTGCCAACCACATGCAGGATGCTCATGCGGCTGAATCTGCCAGCCGCATGAAGAAGGTCTATGCGGCCAGATCATCTGGCCGCATGAAGAAAACTCATGCGGTCGAGACTCCCAGCCTCATGAAGAAAGCCTATGCGACTACGTCTGCCAGCCGCATAAAGATTGTTGATGACAGCAGCATGACGCCTACTCCACGTGGCTTTGTCTTCGATCGCCTCTCCTATAGTCCTGATCTCTTGTGCTTCCAAGAAGATATGTCTGACTCTCTCCAGCATCACCTAGGCTCTTTCTACTATGTGCCTTTACGCGCTAGAGCGAAGAAGTCTAGGGCAGCGCGAGCTTGGCAAGCTCGGTCCGCTGATCCTGTCTCTGACCATCCGAGCGTCCCACATACTGTTATGCGGGCCTCAGATGGGAAGTTGTACAGAACCACTCGAGTCCAGCCCCCGACGGTAAACGGACAGAGAGGTTCGCAAAATTCTCCCAAAATCCAGGGAGCAAACATGGTCGATCCAGACCCATCTGACTTGCGTGAGGCCATCCTCCACAAACGTAAGGAAAGAAAAAATGCATTGGGGTGCTAAAAGTCCTCCCACGGACGTCACTGCACCCAAGTCATCGTCAACTGCTGCTGCAATAACGCGACGGTGCGAGAAGACCGGCAGTCCGTCTTTCAAAGACTGCAACAGCCGTCATCAGAAGACGAGGCACTTCCCGTCGTCTCCTGCAACTCTGCTCAGAAAGTCCCCACCGATGGGAGAGGGAAGAAGACAAATGTTCCCAGCCCGAAGGTTTCAACCACTTTGACTAAAAGACTGTCGTCTAAGCGGGTGCCCACCACCGAAGTTTTCCAAGGCACCCGTTCTAAGACAAAATCTGCTATAGTGGGAGATTCGTCGTCCACAATGCTGGGGGTTACTGGGAGTGGGGGTAGCACTCCTTCGAACCTCCACAACAATCCGATGTTCCAAGAAGACGAGCCGGGGAAGACAACTCTCCCATCAGATGCAGCAAACCCCGACGTCCCCGAGGACGTCCACAACTCCCAAGACGAGGCAAACTCGGAGACTGGGGGTACTGTTCCTTCCGAGTCCGGGCCAGAAGAGAACATTCCCACATACCCCGATGACTTCTCACTACAGGGGTATGATTCGGAGGATGCTTCCTCCACCGCTCCGTCCATCTCTCCTCATGTAAATACGGTATTCATGACAGACAGCAGCCAAGAAGGTTCCAGTGATCGCCAACACATCGACACTCTCAAAGCCATATTGCTTGCCTTGGCCAAGTCTGTGGACGAGATCAAAGCGGCCCTTCCAACTCTGCAAGGAGGGACGCCTGGCCAAACAAGCACGGGTCCCACGGTCAATGCGGATTCGAATTCAGCAGCACCGAACCCGGGCAACAATCCTCCTGAAGTAACGGCCCCCACCGCCGTGGATGAGGCCCGCAAAGTGAAAAGAGAGGTCCAGGAGCTCCGAGCCATATTTTACGCTCAAGAAAATTCTCCAGACCTCGGAATACGGCAACCGTACCCTGCTGCATGGAAGGATGTCCCCTTCCCGCCAAGATATAAGCCGTTCAATATCAATCCTTATGATGGCAAGACCTCAGCAAGTCGGTACATCACTTACTTCGAGGTCACCATTGACCATTTGTCCTTTGACGATGCTATTCTCACACGATTATTCATCAGGGCATTGGAAGGGGTCGCCTTCGATTGGTACCGCAACCTGCCAGACAACTGCATCCACTCCTTTGCCGGCTTCAAGCGCATGTTCTTGGAGAGATTCTACGAAGTAGGGCAGGACATCATAATGTCCACCCTTATGGACGTCGTCCAAGGGGAGAAAGAACTGACAAGGAACTATATCGAACGGTTTTGCTAAACCGCAATGAAGCTGCCGTCTGGAAATCCGAATTCCTCCTTGATTGAAATTTGCCAAAAGAGATTGCTCCCAACAATCAGTCTCTGGGTGGGCGAGAGTCAATTCAAGGACTGAAAGACGTTCATCATCAGTGCCACAGGCGCCAAAGAACGATTAAAGAAGGCTCGCCAATTGGGATTGTACATCTCGGACGGAGAGAACAAGGGCAAGCGTCCTAATACCAATAATGACAATAGAGGTAGCCCCTCCAACAATCAGGACAACAGGGGTAAGAAGGCTATGGTGGCCGACACAGCACAGAAACCTGAGCCAAAGCCGGCAGACAAATAATGGTCGTAAATCACTTACTCCTTCGAAGACGATCACGTCAAGCCCATCTTGGACATGCTCATACAAGGAGACAGAATTCAGCTTCCTCTACCAAGAGAAGAACCGCGGCAGGCAGACATAGAGAACCCAAAGTACTGCCATTACCACCGCTACGTCCACCATGCCACACACGACTGCTACCAACTAAAACGGTACATCCAAAATCTCATCAATTCGAACGCTCTGGCCATCGATTTCGAAGAGGTAACAGTAGCAGCCAATATGGTGTCAGTATAATTTGGCAGCTTTCCGCCGACGGAAACTCAAGACGGTGTGGTCCCCATCCCTCTGGCGACAATGGAGATTGCTAATCTTCCACCTCCCCGAGATCAGGCTGCTGGTCTAGTGCCCCTCACCACATCACGAGGGGAGGTCATGTGGATCCATCCAGACTTGGTATCGGAAGTGACTTGGCCCACATCATCTTTCATCTGTAAGAAGAAGAGTAGAAAAGTCAGGTCCTGCCGCACAATCTCGGCAGATATCGAAGAAGCTACAGCCGTCGTCACGCGGTCTGGGGCACAATCCCAACCTGTGGCTGACAACTCGGCTGAAGACCATCAGCCCGCTACAACTGACGCTCCGAGACTGGCTCAGCCTCTAACGATCGACAAGCCTAGGCCGAAGGAGACTCGCTTTGACAAATCCCTTCGAAAAGAGGCACCGTAGGGGCTGGAGAAGCCCTACAACTTCGACATCTTGGCACAATTGGCCAACACACCGGCCAAGTTATCACTATACGAGCTTTTGAGACTCTCAAAGGATGTTCGCGCGACTTTGAGCGATGCACTCCAAAATGCCGACGCATACCTGGCTCAGGTCAACCTCACGGGAGAGAACCCGCCTGCAGATCTCCAAGACAGCGCCTACACGGAAGCGATGCCCAACATTGTCTTCACTCCGCAGGACATGCTCATCAAAACCAACCTGTACGATCGCCCGTTATACTATACTGGATACATCGACGACGTAAAGGTGGATCAGATGCACATTGATCCTGGCTCTTCCATAAGCATTATCCCGAAGGTTCTGCTACATTATCTCCGTATCCCAATACATCGCCTGACGCCTACAAGCACCGCCATCAGCGGTTTCAATTCAGGCAGGAGCTACCCAATTGGGAAGATTTGTCTGAAGTATCAAATTGGCGATCTCCAATCAGAAGTCACCTGCTACGTCATAGATGCAGACACTTCTTACAACATCCTCTTGGGGTGCCCATGGATTCACGATTATATGATCGTGCCTTCCATACTGCACCAGTACTTCAAATACGTCGACAAACACTGCTTCATAAGGACAGAATTTGCCGACATCGATCCCTTCAAAGGGGTCGAATCCTACTACTCAGACTCCTGCCTGTACGAAAAGTCAAAAAAGTACCTTGGTGAAGGAGATGTGCATGCTCGTACCGAGACAGCCACAGGATCAGAAGAACCTCTGACAAACCACCTCCAAGCTCGCAAACCTGGCAAGTCTGCACCCCTTGCCGCTACCCTGCGTAAAGACGAAATCAGCCTCTCGGCACAGGAAGAACAGATGATAATCCGGCTACCAAGGTCTGGCCAAGTGCCAAGACCCACAACGGAGCCACTGACGATCAGGTTGTCGAGAGTCGGCCAGCCGCAAACGGGGAAGCTCAATCCCTCCGACAAACCAATGACGATACGCCTTCCCAAGAAGGGTCGTCACCCCGATGCAAGGCCTGGAACTTCTAGCGAACCAACCACTCCCCGCCCAGTATCGAGTACCAAGCTAGGGGTCGCTAGTCTGCCAACAACTCCACGCTCTGCTCTACCAGCTAAACCGCTGACGATCAAGCTGCCCAAGTCGTCCTCTCAGTCTTCGTTTATACAGGAGGTAGCCGAAGAGGAACCGGAACTAGCCAAGTATGTGGCTGTCCACACTGAAGTTCCCTCCGCAGATGATGTAATCCCCCTAGAAAAGATACCTTACTTCATCAATAAAGGGCTATCTTTGAACTACCTCGAGCTCAATAAGCTATGTACAATGTATGCTATGGAACACGGTATAGGCACTCACCTACACACACAGGTGACAAATGTGTACACTACAATCCAGCTTACTCTAGTGGAAGACGCTTACCGTATAATCGAGGGAGGGGACCATCCAATCATCTTCGGCCGGAAGGACGACCCGTATCCCTTCACCATAGAAGAAGTCGACCTTGGATCGGATGCCGGGAGACTGCCTCTGTATCTTTATAGCCTCCAATCCAAATATCTCATGCAGAAACAGGGGTATGATCTGGAGACGACGCCAGGCTTGAACTACGGTGCTGGACGACGATTACCTTTGAAGCCACCAGTCCCGGCTGGCAAATCACGGGACTACTATAGCAAAACTTGATGTAGATTAGGGTATGTAACACCCATGATGACCCTTGAGAGTTCAGATGAAGAATGTGACTGGTAGTCACATTCAATCGGGTCACCAACTTCTGACTCGGATACCAGCATCGAAGACATATTCAGATAAGTCCTGTCAGTCAACATGGTATTCGTCGACGCTTATGAAGAAGATGAAGACATCCCTAAAATCCTTGAGCTAGAGCCGTGGGCCCAACAGCTGGATGCACAATAGAAAAAGAGGTTCGAACAGAGAGAACCTCCTACTGAAGATGAAGTTATACAGGTCGACCTCGGCAGCGAATCTTTTCCAAAACCAATCTTCGTCAGTAAAAGCCTAACAGACGAAGAGCGAGAATCGCTGCTGGAACTTGTCAAAGAATATATTGATGTGTTCGCCTGGAGCTATAAAAACATGTCGGGGTTAAATCCCGATATTGTCCTTCATAGACTCAACATCCGGCCGGATGCAAAGCCAGTCAAGCAGCAACAGCGACGCTTCCGTCCGGGCATCATGGATGCGATCGAAGCCGAAGTCAACAAACTAATAGCCAGCGGCTTCATTCGTGAGGAGCAATATTCTGACTGGGTCGCCAACATAGTACCCGTCCTCAAGAAGAATAGGAATATTTGAATCTCCATCGACTTTCGCAACCTGAACGAGGCATGCCCCAAAGATGAATTTCCCCTCCCTATCACAGACATCATGATCGACAACACATGCGGCTTCGAACGTATGTCATTCATAGATGGCTTCTCGGGGTAGAACCAAATCAAGATGTCTCCTGACGACGAAAAGCATACATCATTCCGAACACCGATTGGCACATACTGCTACACAGTCATGCCTTTCGGTTTGAAGAATATCGGCACCACATATCAAAGAGCCATGAGCATCATCTTTAGAGACCACTTACGCAAGACGGTAGAGTGCTATATTGATGACATCGCCGTCAAGAGTTGCTGTAAGGGAGACCATCTGCAGGATCTGAGGACGGTATTCGACCTGATGCAAGTGCACAATTTGAAAATGAACCCTACGAAGTCCTTCCTGGGCGTATCCAGCGGGATATTCATGGGTTTCATCATCACCGCCCAGGGTATCCATGTAGACCCTGAGAAGACAAAGGCAATTATGGAGATGGGTCCCCCGAAAAATCTCTGCGAACTCAGAGGCCTTCAAGGGAGGCTAGCTTACATCAGGAGGTTCATTTCTAACCTCTCCGGACGATGTCGACCATTCACCCATCTCATGAAGAAAGATGTCTCATTCGTATGGAATGAAGAATGTCAGCGGGCCTTCGACAGTATCAAAGAATATTTGCCGAACCCTCCAGTCCTGGTGGCTTCGGTTGCTGGAAAACTATTCCTGCTCTACGTACGAGCAATGGAACATTCCCTCGGGGCTCTGCTGGCACAAAACAACAATACAGGCCATGAGCAAGCCGTATATTATATCAGCCGAATGATGATTGGGCCAGAGCACCGATACACCGCTATGGAGAAGGAATGCCTTGTCCTGGTATTCGCCATTCAGAAGACGCGGCACTATGTCACTGGACCAATAATACAAGTGATCTCACGAGTCAACCCTCTCAGGGTCCTCATGACTAAACCAGGGGCACTCAGCTCTCGCCTTGCTACATGGGCAATACTGATGTCCCCTTATCATATGATCTTCGTCCCACAAAAGGCTGTCAAAGGTCAAGCCCTGGCAGACTTTTTGGCAGCCCACCCGGGCTCGGAGTCGTCCAGAATATATGAAGAAATCCCAGATGAGGTCGCCGGCTCGCATGCAACCTCTCACAATGATATATAGCGAATGTTCTTCGACGGCGCTTCAAGAACTGGACCCAAGGGCAACATCATCGTCGGAGTCGGGGTGGTGCTGGTCTCCCCTTCCGGATTGGTGATTAATCGCGCTTATTCTCTCATAGAACCCTGTTCTAACAATGTGGTCGAGTACAACGCTCTGGTCATTGGCCTCCAACTTGCAAAAGAGCTGGGGACAAAATATCTTGAAGCATACGGCAATTTTCAGTTAATCGTCAATCAGATCCGGGGCTCATACGGAGTTCGCCATGAAGACATGATCCCCTATCACCAAATAGCGATCGACATCATCTCGTCGTTCGAAGGGTTCTTCATTGAGCACGTTCCCAGACTCCGAAACATCGAAGCCGATGCCTTAGCAGGCCTGGCCACTTCCTTAGCGGTACCAAATCATACTCATCAATCGGTAGATATGATAGGCCACGAACTAGTCTGCCCCAAGAACAACGTTCAATTCGTGGCGAGTTATTCTGCTCAGACGATCGATGATGTCCCAGACTGGAGACAACAATTCATTGACTTCGTCGTCTATGACATCCTGCCCGAGAACCCAAAGGAAGCCACCTCTATCAGAAGGCATTCTCTCAGATTCTTCTACGATACAGAGATGAAAAATGCTGTATCGCAGATCCTATGATGGATTATTGCTTCGGTGTCTGTCAAACGCAAAAGCCAAAGAAGTCATACGAGAAGCTCATGACGGTGTTTGTGGGGCCCATCAGCCGGGCCCTAAATTGTAAGACCGTCGTTGCCGAATGGGCTACTACTGGCCCACGACAGTAGCAAATGTGATAGACTATACGAGAAAGTACAAAGCCTACCAAGTCCATACGGACTTCATCCACCAACCATCCGAATTTCTACATCCGACAGTGGCATCCTGGCCGTTCAAAGCATGGAGAATGGATATCATCGGTCCGATTACTCCACCTTCCTCCCCAGGACATCGCTTCATACTCGCAATCACAGATTACTTCTCCAAATGGGCGGAAGCTGTCCCGCTTGCAGAAGTCAAAACTTCGAACATGATCAGCTTCCTCAAGCATCACGTCATCTATCGCTTTGGACTGCCCCAAAGGATCATCCACGACAATGGTTCGCAGTTTGCAAGCCACGCCTTTTATCGGTTCTGCGACAAGCACCGCATCCAGAATATTGCTTCGATACCATACAATCCTGCAGCAAATGGGTTGGCAGAAGCATTCAACAAAACCATCATCAAGATACTCAAGAAGTTCGTATCGTCCAACAAACGTGACTGGAACGAGAAGCTTGGTGAATGCTTGTGGGCGTACCGTAACACGGTTCGAACGGCCACAGGGAATACACCATTCTCCCTGGTGTACGGGAGTGAGGCAGTTCTCCCATTGGAGACTCAAATACCCTCACTCTGCGTCGCCCTCACTTATCAATTGACGACGGATGATAACTACCGTCGCCGACTGCAAGAGTTAGAGGCCTTAGATGAAAAGCGCCTCCTAGCTCAGCAAAGGATCGAGCTATACCAAGCACGCATCTCTGGAGCCTTCAATAAGAAGGTCAAAATCAGAACATTCCAAGTGGGCGATCTCGTTCTGGCAGTCCGGAGGCCGATGGTCATGACTCACAAGACCGTCGGCAAATTCCAGCCAAAATGGGAAGGTCCATTTATCATTGAGGCTGTATTCTCCAACGGTGCCTACCGCCTCGCAAAGCAAAACGGAGACTTGCTCATGTTGCCTGTCAACGACAAATTCTTGAAGAAATATTATGTCTAAACGACACATTCTAGATTATCGAGTCATGTACCCGCTGGTGCCGCTGAACTCACATTTCCACATTCCAGATTATCGAGTCATGTACTCGCTTGTGCCACTGAACTCATATTTCCACATTCCAGATTATCGAGTCACGTACCCGCTGGTGCCGCTGAACTCACATCCATAACATATTCCAAATTATCGAGTTATGTACCCGCTGGTGCCTATGAACTCACATTCCGGTCACTCTTTCAGATAGTAAGTCATGTATGATCATACCTCTGAACTTTTTTCCTGCAAGATATCCTCCCTCATGATCCACTACCCGCACTCCCAGTACACAAAAAGGGTAACCGATCCACAAATTTCCAAAACGGCCATGTCCTCATTACCTCTGAGTCGTTTCACTTCCGCCAAAAAAAAATCACCCCTTACATAGAACTTCCATGTCCTCATCACCTCTGAGTCGTTCTATGTACCCTCCTTTATTGAGCCCACTCCTGTCATGTCCTCATTACCTCTGAATGGGAATGCTCCATCGAAGAAACCTTCATGCTTGACATGTCCTCATTACCTCTGAGTAAGTATCATGACTCCCTTTCGACTTATTATCTGTACCCACAACCGGAGTACTCCAAGGATAATAGGTCCACAAAATTTCTCCGCTGAGTCCACTCCGGCCATGTCCTCATTACCTCTGAGCAGGAAGACTCCACGATAAAACCTCCGTGCTTACCATGTCCTCATTATCTCTGAGTAAGTATGTTGGTTCTCTCTCGTCTTATTATCCGTACCCTGAACCAGGGTACGCTAAGGGTAATAGACCCACAAATGTCCTCTATTGACCACAAATATCCTCCGTTGAGTCCACTCCGGCCATGTCCTCATTACCTCGGAGTAGGAAGACTCCACGGTAAAACCCTCATACTTGCCATATCCTCATTACCTCTGAGTAAGTATGTTGGTCCCCCTTCATCCTATTATCCGTATCCTAAGTCGGGGTACGCCAGGGATAATAGGCCCACAAATGTCCTTTGCTAAGTCTCTTAGTACAGGCCCGCCATTCCTCATCATGCCCCGGGAGCCCAGCTGCTCCATGGCATTCTATGTCCCGATACTTGGAACGTCCACGACTACCTTGCCGTGAAACTTTTCTAAGTATCCCCAGTCAAACTTGTTACCTGTACCTAAAACCAAGGTATGCCAGGGGTAACAGGTCCCCAAACAAGTCTCCCATACAGGGCAAACATCACCACAATACCACAGGCACAACAAGCAATACAAATGAAGGGTAGAATGGAAAGTACTCATTATTTGAAAGACGAAAAAAGTATTACATGTTTTGGGACCACGTCCCTCTCAAAAAGAAAAGAAAAAGAAAACAGAAACGAAAGAAGAAAAGGCCGACTATAACTCGACGTTACACAACTCCAAGAGGCGGTTTCTCACCAAGGCAGTACCCCCCTCAAGCCTCTGTCTAGCTCGGCGTTCAGCCTCCTGAGACAACCGCTCCCCATTATCCAGGTCCATGAGTGCCCGACAGTCGTCATCCAACTTCTTCAGAGCCACTTCCAAGTCAGCCGAAGCTCAATTGACTTTGTTAGCTTCCTGGATAATTAGCCCGCTGTCGATCCGGGCAGCCTCAAGCTCAGACTCAAAGAAAGTTAAGTTCCTCTGAAGCTCAAGGATCTGCTCCCGTGTGTCAGCAATCCCGCGAGAGGCAGTTGCTTCCCGAGCTGTAACGTCTTCACTCTCATGGCTCAATTGATCATATCGATCAGACAGAGTACGGAGATCCTTCAGTATGGTTGGCCTGGTTTTCCCCTGAGCTACCTTAGCCTTCTCTATAGTAGCTGTAAGGGAGCCGCGCTCCTGATCAATAGTAGAAGACAGATCAACCTGCTGCAATACCTGAAGCTGGGCCACCAGTTGATCAGTCTCCAGTAATTTCGATTCTAGAAGTGCAGCCACCCCTGCCCCACCAGAAAGGGCCTTAAGGATATCGATTTGACCCTGGGCGCATTGTCGGACCAAAACAAAAGAGGTCCCTCTATCCACATTAGCTTCTATCCCCTTTTTCAAGTGACGATGAAAGCTGTCGACCACGTCCTGTAACGATTCGTCCAAGACCTCTGTAGAGGACAGTGTCAGAGGGAGCATGGCCAGCAGAATCGAAGGAGTAGTGCTAGAACTTGCTACCAGGGGGCGACTTCCGAGCAAAACGATGCACGGATAGCGGCTAACTCTTCCACTGCCACCCGAAGAGCCTGGACGCTTGGCAGGGCGGAGAGGTCGACTCTCTAGGCCGCCCGAGCAGAAGAAGACATGAAGACCATCGTCCCCTGCCCCGATTGTCCCATCATCGGACTTGCCGAACTCGAGCCTGCAAGAAAACCATCAAAACGAGCCGAAGGGGGAAGAGGTACGCCCCTCTCCGCCAGTGCCCCTTCGGCAGAGTTTGTCTCAACAAGGTCCATCCTCGGCACGAGAGGGGCAGGACCTGCATGTCCATGACAATAATCAATCGACGTGACCCGAAGGATGTGATCATAGAGCCGATAGGCCTCCTCGCAAGTTAAGATTCGGCTTATCTTACCGGGAGAGGTGCATCGAGGCTGCAGCTCGTTCGCAGCTGGCAGGGTCTCCTCACCCACGATCTCCAAGTTAAATCTGGACAGCTCCCCTGACCCGGCCACCTCAGAGAGAGAGGCAACTTGATCAGCATCATCTGGATGGAATTCAGCAATTTTAGGGGCAGGCTCACCGGAGCCCCCGTCATCACGAATCACGATTTCGCTACTCAAGAGTCATCTTCTTCTGACGCCTACAAGAGGGAAGGAAGATGATTAAAATCAAAGGTAAAAGAAAGGAAAGACCGGTAGTAACTTATTTACCTCTGAGGCGGGATCGATTTCTTCGCCTTTTTCTTTTATATATAGCCCGCGGTATTTGGTTGCAGCCAGTTTCCGAGAGTGAGGAATGTCGTCGATAGAAAAAAGTTGCCTGCTACGCTTTCGTGCAAGACCGGGTGCAACGGATGGCTGATCAACCACTATCTCATCTGGCAAAATAGGCGGCTGATCCGTCCCTACATCTGCCGCCGGAAGGGAAGGGCCATCTCCATCAAGCTCGTCATCTTCGTCATCTACAGCATCAGAGTCCGAATCCGGCACCTCAACTCTGTTCTTCCTCTTCCTTGTCTTGGCCCCTTGGGAACCCTCATCCAGGCCGGTACCAACGATAAAACTAGTACATGGGTTAAAACCGACAGGGAGCTTGTTCGCCATGACGTAGTACAGAGCCGCCATATACAAGATATCTACTGACGCCTTGATAGCGGGAACTGAGAAAACGGCACGGGTATGGAATGTGTCGTAGTAATGCCAGGCCTGGATGCTGTCTGGAAGGCTACCTTCAAAGCCCAGACAAGAGCTGGGGCTGTCTAAAAAAGCTGACTATACCCAAATTGCCGAACAAACCTGCTAGACAGATAGGGCTCCAGAAAGATAGTATTACGATTGTGATACAGCAGATGAGTGGGGCGGATATTTCGCAGCCACATAAGCATCTGGCCGTCTAGAAGTTGAGGGGGCCCAATACCGTCAAGATGGACAGCCGCTACTTCCTCATCAGTAAAACGAGGGACTGATACGAAAATGTTATACATGTCTGCCCTCGCCAGTGCCATCCGGCAAGCACGCATGGTCTCGAATTCCCAAGACTCATTACGATAGCGGAAGATAAAAGCGTCATCATCAGTTAGGCCGTCTTCAGAGCCCGGTCTCATCAAAGATGGATAATGCATCAACAGCCACCCCATCAAATAATGGTAAGGTAGCTCGGTCCGTTCAAAATCTTTCGTCACATCGCAAACAATAACCTAGGATGTGAAAGTACGAAGGCTACGGTGTATGCTGCATACCATGGCCGGGAGGAGAGCTAGCCGGACTCGCAAAACTAACTTCACAGTCGGAAGGATGAAATTACGACTTATCCTCTCGATGGAACCTGCTCCACCCGAGACTACACAGTTTCGCAGCCATATCATTAAGAATCCCGCCAGGGGCGCCTTCTCTGACAACTCGTGGGTGTCCTGATAAAAATAACCGAAAGAGTCGGTCTGACTCCCGAACCTGTCACTAGAGGTGGTCACCCTCTTAGCTGACGACATTAAGGCTTTCACCGCCTCCCGAGACTGAGGACGGCGGGGAGTAACTTGACCTGAAGCATCCATCGTGAAGAGATAGTACACCCAGTCCTTGGTATGATGGGCATTCCCTTTCGAACTGTTCTCCTTTTTGGCGATTTGATGACATGTGCTATAATGGCACAATATCTCTTGATAAAGAGCCACGAAGCCTGGATATCGCCTTTCCAACTCTTCGAACTCCTCGTTCGTGGGAGTAACACCTCAAAAGCCTCGTCCCCCAAGGAAGCTTGGAGATCGCATGCATTTCGTGGAGCGCAAGCCCTATTTCCCCTACGGGCGTATAGAAGGTCCCCGTACGGCGATTATACATCTCCAGCAGAGATATAAACAGTCTCTTGTTTATAGGCAAGCCATGGCTGGTGCCCCGAATAGCATGATAAAGACCAATATCGTACAGAAAGGCCTCATACTTTTACAAAATACACGTAGACAGATTGGTCCACGAGGGAATCGAATGTACCCAGCTGGGGAGCATCAAACGACCAATGGAATATGATCCCTTCCGAGCAAGTTGGTTCATAAAGGTGTCATCTGTAGAAAATATGAAATTGGGGCACGGCACATTCAAAAATGTACCCGGGGCCAACCCCATTACAGAACAGCTGGTGTGCACCTTGCCCGCACACACCGACTTCAGGCTGTTGTTATAATGGATATCTCCCATGAACATCCCACTTCGGGTAGGAGTTAAAGAATCTTCCATCTTCCGGTCCAGTAGGAGCATATTGAACCAGGATAAAGGGAAGTGACGCTCCATCTGGGGAATACGGATTGCCATCCCGTTAGAGACAAAACTTTAGCTCTCTGACACCTCCAGAATCTGACTATTCTTCACAGTCAATGCGTCTCCAAAGAAGAATGCGGGCTTCAAGTATTCTCCTTCTAGCTTCCCCAAGTTCATCATAGTATTAAGAAAATAGAAAGGCTGATTCTTGAGGGCATTCGATCTCGTCGGGGGCTCGTCACTCGAAAACTGGTCAACCATGTATTGGACAATATGGTCGTACCTATAGCCCAGAGCAGCTTGGGCGCTGCCTACCAGGAGCTCTCCAGTAGCATTAATCGACAAATTCACTGAGAAGAAGACAGAAAAAGATAAGTTAAAAGGATGGACAAAAAGGAACTAATGGGTGCTTTCAAGCTCATGCTGCTCCAACTTAATAAAGCCTCACGCGGCTCAGGAGAACACTTATACGGCTCCAGCTCAGTGAAGTCTCATGCGGGTTAGGGGAACGCATATCCGGCTCCAACTTACGGAAGCCTCATGCGGCTCAAGCTCAGCAGAACATTCATGCGGCTCCACTTAATGAAGGGTCATGCGGCGGAACTATCATAAGGCCCGCAGGGATCGGATAAGTTCGTGCGGACCACGTAAAAGACATACGTGTACGAGTCTATGCGGCTCAGTGTAGCTTATGCGACTTTGTTGGCAAAGCGCGTATGCGGCCACAGTGACTATTCTTATGCGGCTCGCGGCTCGACCATAGGACGAACAAGCGACTCACATAAAAATAAAGGCTCGTGCATAAAGCATGCGACGTAGCCATAGCAGTTAGGGTTCTTCAAAACCACACAAAGTCCTTACCAGCAATGGGAGGATGGACGTCAGGGTGAGCTGCGGGCACGACGGCCGGCAGAGGAACGGCCGCGGTTGAAGTAGAGACAGTCTTCTTCGACGAAGATGTCGCCTTCTTGCCCTTAGCCGCAACGGTCTTCTTGGGAGCCATTAGCAATTAAAGAAGTAGATGACAATGGAGTAGGGAAATTTCAAAGTGAAGGAGAAAGTAAAGAAGTTTTCTCTCTCAAACCCCTCTTATTTATAGGAGGATAAGAGAGGGGGGAACACGTAGATTGATAACCGCCTCGGAAAAGAAGAAACCGACTCCTCGGATTTCGTCCCCTCTCTCATAAAGGAGATTCACCCAGAGCATAAAATCCAAAAGATTTAATGAGCTGACCCTTGGGATCTCTCCTAAAGGCGGCACTAAAATGAATTCGAGGCAATTAATGATGCGCACACGTGGCGAGGAGCTATGCGGTCCAAAAATCCCTGTGGCTGATTGACTCAATGCGGCCGAGCCATCCATGCGGCCTAGACATCCATGCGGCTGAGACATCCATGCGGCCAGGACATCATTAATACATGGCCATGCTTCTTATTCAAAGTATTTCAATTTTACAAATTGAAAACTTTGAAGGGGGTCTTGTAGAAGCATGGAAAAGAATAAAGAAAGACTCATGCGGCTCAGAGCGTTCATGCGGCTCAAGTATCCATGCGGCTCGAGCGTCTATGCGGCTCAAACAAGTCCTATACGGCTCAAAGAGGAGCCACATGGCCTACAAACAGCTCTCTCGTTTTGCATTAAATGCCTTGACGGCTGACAGCTTTGACAAAATGACAGTTCTGACACGAAGATATCATTATGACCCCCTCATAATGATGGACTCCTTGGAAAGCGAAGAAAATCTCTGACACGATCCTCCGTGAGTAAAAAACTGTCATGCGGCCTTGACACGTGGACAGCCCCATGCGGCTCATGAAGGACAGCTCCGTGCGGCTCATGAAGGACAGCTCCATGCGGCTCACGAAGACCATCCCCATGCGGCTCACGATGACTAGCCCCATGCAGTTCACGAAGACCAGCCCCATGCAGCTCACAAAGACTGGCTCCATGCGGCTCATGAAGGACAGCTCCATGCGGCTCACGAAGACCATCCCAATGCGGCTCACGAGGACTATCTCTATGCGGTTCACTCATGCAGTCATCCGCACTCATGTGGCTCAAATCATACCATGCGGTCCAAATATTTTAGGGGGGCCACTTTTAGGCAGCCTGGACACGTGGCCAGCGTTATGCGGCCTAACTTTCCTGTGGCTCAGATTTCTGCTGTTATGACACGTGGCATGATAGCAGGGCACGTGGCATCAGATTGATCGAAATCTCTCAGCAAATCCTAATAAAATATTGGGATCAAATCAGATCATTTGCAAATAAGCCAATTAAAAACACGTGTCGAGGAATCCGAGGTTGGCATGACAAATCAGGAGGATTTATGTTAATCAGCATTAATTACCCACAAAAGATTTGATGCAACCACATTTATTGCTCAAATCTTGATGAACTGTCCAGATCCAATGATCCTTAGCCGCCGACTTCCAAGAATGGGTAATCATTGTAAACCCTAATGAGGCCTCCCATTCTTATAAATAGCAGGGTGCCATTTCCTTGCAAGATATATATACAGAGAGATATAGAGAGACATATACAGAGACAGAGACAGACGCACATAGAGAGCTAGAGAGCCTGAAGAGAGAGCATTTCTTCATCAACGCCAAGCAGTTCTTCCATAGAGCCAAAAAGCTGTACCCGAACGTCCAAGGAGTAAGGCAGAGTGACCGTCACTTTCCCGAGCCTCTATTGTCACCCCCCAGAATCTAAAATAAATAATTATACTTAGATTGTTGTACCTAGGTTTTCGTCCCTAGACTTTCTTTGTACAAGCGAGTTTGTATTGTGAAGTAAAAGTCCAGTCCTCCGATAATTGTTATGTTCTTTTATATTTTATGGCAAACAAGGAGTACGTTGGGGAGTTCGACCGCCTCGACAGATTCGTAGAGGGCTTGAGCGAGACGGCGAAGGCCCAGAGGTTCCAGAAGGGTCTGGTCAAGGAAGTCAAGTCCTTGACCAAGGGCAACAGGGATGCCACTTTTGAGGAGATTTTGACGGAAGCCTTATTGGCTGAGAATGATCTTGAACTTAGGCTCAAGAGGGGGCAAGATCCAGTTGGGGGCAGCAGCAGCGAGGGCCAGACCAAGAGGCCTCACTTCCAGCACCAGCAGCCGAGGTAGTTCTAGCCGCAACCGGTCTAGCAGAGGCCAGTTCACCAGCAGCAGTTTCAGCATCAGGTACCCAGGCAGCAGACAGTCAGTTGTATATTCTATAATAAGCCAGGGCATGGATGGCACGAGTGCAGGAAGAGGCTCAGGAAGTGCCTTCTTTGCGGAGCAGCAGGTCACCAGCTGAGGGATTGTGCTAGGTCTGGGGGACGAGTAGCTTAGGAAGGAGGAGCCAAGGCTCCAGCAGGCCAGCAGAGGGGACCAGCCCTGCCGACGCAGCAGCAGAGATTTATTCAGCATCAGCAGCAGGCCAGGAGAGGCCAGCAGGGCGAGCTTTCACCATGGCGGCTGAGGATGCAGAGGCGATAGGAGAGCTGATCGTAGGTTCGATTCTTCTCGACTCCAGTCCAGCTTTTGCATTATTCGATTTCGGTGCTTCGCATAGCTTCATATCAGTATCATTTGCGATTAGATACGGTATCATAGCTGAATCGTTGCCTAGGACTTATAAGATCACGACCGGGGGTGGTATTATCCTCGTGAGTGATATTTGTAAGGGTCGGAGTGTTATTTTGGGAGGCTGTGAGTTGGAGGTGAGCCTGCTCGTAATGCTATTGTCGAACTACGATATAATACTCGGTATAGATTGGTTGAGCAGGCACCACGCCAGCATTGATTACAGAGGAAGTAGAGTTCTCTTCAGAGTGCCGGGGGAGCCAGAGTTCGAGTACTCCAGACGTCAGGCGGAGCAGAGCAGCAGAGTTTTCTGCAGAGTCTCGGTTGAGGAGCAGACGATTCTACACCCCTTGATAGCAGAGTATATGGATGTTTTTCTAGAGGAGTTGCCTGGATTGCCACCAGACAGGGACATTGAGTTCTTGATAGACTTGGTTCCAAGAGCAGAACCCATTTTCAGCATGTCTATCGGGTGAACAACAGTGAGTTGGTGGAGCTGAAGAAGCAGGTGGATGAGCTACAGGACAAGGGCTTCATCCGTTCAAGTTCGTCGCCATGGGGTGCACCAGTGTTATTTGTGCCAAAGAAAGATGGGTCAGTACGAATGTGTATTGACTATAGGGCACTCAACAACCTCACGATCAAGAACAAATACCCACTGCCGCGGATCGACGATCTTTTTGACCAGTTGAGCGGAGCTCGAGTATTTTCCAAGATTGATCTAAGGTCAGGATATCACCAGGTAAAGGTGAAAAAGGAGGATATTCCCAAGACCGCTTTCAGGACGCGGTATGGACGCGGTATGGGCAGTTTGAGTTTTTGGTTATGCCGTTTGGGATAACCAATGCACCAGCAGTATTTATGAACCTAATGAACAAGGTGTTCCACCAGTACCTGGATCAGTTTGTGGTGGTGTTCATTGATGACATCTTGGTGTATTCCAAGACTGAGGAGGAGCACGAGGAGCATTTGAGGATCGTGCTGGAGACTCTCAGGAAGGAGCAGCTTTATGGGAAGCTCTCCAAGTGTGAGTTCTTCTTGGACCGGGTTGACTTTTTGGGGCATGTGGTGACTGAAGATGGGATCTTAGTTGACCCCAAGAAGATCGTAGCAGTTGAGGCATGGGCAGCGCCGACTTCAGTGGCAGAGATCAGGAGTTTCCTGGGGCGGGCAGGATATTTTAGGAGATTTGTGCAGGATTTCTCCAGAGTTGCAGAGCCGTTGACTTGGCTGACCCGGAAGGATGCTGAGTTTGTTTGGTTAGAGGAGTGTCAGACAGCTTATGATGAGTTGAAGAAGCGGCTTACGACAGTTCCGATTCTGACATTGCCTTCAGGATCAGGAAGATTCACTATCTATAGTGATGCTTCAGGGAAGGGGCTGGGTTGCGTCTTATAGAAGCATGGGAAGGTGATTACCTATGCTTTCAGGCAATTACGTCCCCATGAGAAGAACTACCCTACCCATGACCTGGAGCTGGCAGCAGTGATATTTGCTCTGAAGTTGTGGAAGCACTATCTGTATGGAGAGAGGGTGGTAATTTTTACAGATCACAAGAGCTTAAAGTATGTGTTCACTCAGAAGGAGCTGAATATGAGGCAGCGCAGATGGCTAGAGTTGATGAAAGACTTTGACATATCACTTCAGTATCACCCAGGAAAGGCCAACGTGGTTGCCGATGCCTTGAGTAGGTATCCGACGGCCATGTGTCTAACTATGGATCGGCACTTGCTTGCTGATTTGGAGAGCCTGGAGATTGAGGTGATCGTGCCCGGAGTGCAGATGCAGATGTGGGGCATGTAGATACAGTCGAACTTGATAGAGAGGATCAAGGCGACACAGTTTGAGGACGTTGCTCTGCGGTGCCTCCGAGAGCAGGTTCGAGCAGGATTGGTGGAGGGCGAGTTTTCTCTTGCAGAGGATGGTGCCTTGCGGTACGATTCCAGGTTATGTGTGTAACACCCAGTTTCTGAAATGAGGGTAATTTTGAAATTTTGTATTTAAATTATTTAATTATGGTTTTAAATTTAATAATATGATTTTTGGTGATTTTTAATAATTTTAAAACTATTTAAATCATGACTTGTGATTTGGTGTGCAGCTAGTGAAGCCGTAGTGACTGCCTGCCCTAGAGCCTAACCATGTGGGTAGAGATTTTGTTTATTACATTTAGCTTGAGGATATTGGTTATCTTGAATTTATTTGAAATTATTATAATTATTTGGAATTAATATATACTATATTAAATGGTGTGATTTAATATTATTTAATTGATTGCCATGTGATTGTTAGTAGCCCCAACCTAGAATTGACCTAACCTAGGTTAGTCCTAGTTAGTCATGGTTAGACTAAGTTAGAAATTGAGTTGGTCATGGTTAGTCATGACTAGTTAGAATGACTAGGTTGCAACTTGATTAAGGGGGACCTTGATTTTGACCCTTGAATATGCTAGATGGGATGAGAGCCCTTAGATTGAATCCCAAAACCCTAACCCTAACATTATGACCAGCCTAGGGACTCCCCCTCCTTGCTATAAAATCTCTCTCAAAGTTTGTGCCTCCTCTTTATTCATCCCTCCATTTTTTCTAAGGAAAGATTTGCTCTCTATTGAAAATCCTTCATAGTTTATTCAATATTAATCCATTTTCATTGAAACTTCTTCCATTGTAACCTAATTAGTGTCCCCCTACTGTTGGTGGAGGCTATCCTCAGGATTGATACAATTTGGAGCCATTGGCTAGCTTGAGGAGATCTCATTTTTGGGGCTTTTCCTTGTGAAGGAACACAATAGGTAACTTTCTCATTTCTCCATGGATTTTTGATTTCTCTTCATGGTTAGGAAACCCTAGGAGTCCCCTAAGTGTCTGTATAGGTTTCGTGTCAGGTATCATAAGTTTCGTGTCCTATTTGGACACGTATCAGTATCGTTTGCAGTGTGTTTGTCGAAATGCCTTAAAGGGCATTTTGATTGTTTTTATAGATTGTTTTTGAATAGGATGCTAGGTTTTGATCTTGCTTACACGTTTCTATAGCACTGAGCACACCTTAGTGTCATGTCGAGTCGACACGAGCGCGTGTACTCGTGGTCGCGCGCGCGCGTGCACAGGCACTGTGCGTGCCCTGCTGCTCGGGCGTGATTGCGACACGGACATGCGTCGTGGACACTTGAAACTTGACACACACCAAGGGGCAATGTCTGCCACCCCGTGTGTCAAGTTGCACATGTCCTCGTGTCGTATCGGACACGATATTCAGTGTGCACGGGGCAACCACAGTGTGCGTGCGTGTGCTGTGTTTATTTTTCTGATGTTTAATCGTTTTTAAATGATTTTATATTATGATTAATGAATGTTTAGATCCTAAATATCAGGTTAACCTCTGTTAGTATAAGTTTACATATTGTTGGGTTTAACGTTTGTGTTGGCTCGATTTTGGGTCGAACAGTACAAATGCTGATACTCACTGATATCCCATCTACTAAATTGATTTCTGGACTTTTAAATTGCTTTTTAACTGATAATTGTGATGTTAGATGTTAGGGCTAGTTCACCTACATGTTTGATGAATGATGTTCATGTTAGTTATGATTTGTGCAAACAATAAGATTTTTGAATGTGATTTGGGCATGTGGTTTGAATCCTGATTGGTTTTCCATTTTAAATTCTTGGTTTAAAACTTGAATTTGTTCTTAAATCCTGAACCCTGTTTCAATTCCTAGTTGATTCCTGTTTTCCCAACTAATATGTGATGTTCAACTGCCATGTTAAGTTGTATACATGTTTAACAGTTTACATTGGGCTGATTAGGAATTATTTTCATCCTCTTAAATTGAACTGTCCTTCCTGAGTTTAATTCCCTGTTATTAATATTTTCACTAGTTTTGATCTCCCACATGATTGGTTATTCATGTTAGTTAGTATTTCAATTCAAACGAGTTTTTGGTTTTGAGAATGAGATTTGACATGGACTGTGAACTGAAAACTGGAAATGAAAACTGGTTGTTTGGTTGTGGGTTGATCCTAAATCTGAGATTTCAATTATAACTGTTAATAGGTATGTGAATATGAGTTCACTGTGTGATTAAAACTGAGATTTAATACAAGTATCAACCTATTTTCGAAATGTGATTGCCTTGGTTGTTTGTATCCTAGTTGGGGTTTTGAATCTGAACATAGATAATGAAATTAACTGAAGAACTGTTTAAAATAAACCTGAGTTTGGTTCAAATATGAGAACTTAACTTATTGAACTGAATATGTACTTGATATCTGAGTTTCATGTATGTGTCCACTGTTTAACATGTTAACTTGAGCTTGAATATACCTGAGAACATGTTTAATAAACTAAAATTTGAATAGATATTAACCTGGGAACTTAATGTAGATAATATGAGTTTCATATTTGTTCTCTGTTATAGTGAACTGTAGACTATCATACTCACATACACTTGACACACACACTCTCTCTCTCTTATTTTAACTCTCTCTATATGATTACACGCTATATGTATTTATATATCTATATATAGGTGGTAGTTTAGACTTTGCTTTAATTGGTGTATATATATATATCTCTGTTTCCCTCCAAGTTCTTCAAAAAAACCATTTTTAAATGATCATTTACATGTTTTTATACATGTTAATATGTATGGGGATGTGGGGTTATGTTGGTGTTAGGTAGTGGTTTCGAAATTGACTTTTTGGAATGATAATTTGATGCATATAGCTGTGATTAGGCTCCCTGAATTCTGAGTTTAGTTTCAACTGTCTTGAATGTTCTTTTGAGGCCAATTGCCATGTTGTTCACTATCCTAAACTGTCCTATATGCAGTCTTCCTAAACCAGTCCCTACAACCAGCTATACAGCTATCCTAAACTGTCCTATTACCTGTCCTAAACCAGACCAATAACAACCCTATATGTCAATCCTAAAACACCCTACATAACAGTCTTAGAAGCCCATGTTTCTGCCCATAATTTCAGCCCTGTTTAGCCCTACTTTGGCCTATGTGTTAACTCCCAATCCAGTCTCATTTTGGTCCATACTTGGACAGCCCTTTAGAGCCCAGCTATTGGCTACCCTAAACCCCCTCTCTATGACCCTTCTTTGCCTACCCCTCTATATATATATATAAGTTGACAGATGCTAGCATGTACATGCAATTATGAATGCTATGTAATGTAATGAATGATATGCAATGGGATGATGAATGCAGGGTTATATGAATATATGTAATGTAGGAGTACAAGTTGGTAATGTATAATGTACCTATTTGATTTTAACCCATGTCTATACATATATGTGTAGGCAAGCATGAGATTATGAAATATAGGCCATGTATATATATGCAAGTTACAAATGCAATGTTGGACAATATGAGAATGTAATGTCAACATGTATAAATATGTAATATGTGTTCTCTATGACTTGTGATGGTGTATGATTGCTAGACTAGGCTTGGTTAGGCCTAGTGAGACTTATTAGACTTGTTGGGCTAGGACTTGACCTAGTTTGACTAGTCTAGTTGACTAGAGTTGACCGAGGGTTGACTTTAGTCTAGTTTGACCTAGACAGCATGCAGATGCATTGTACATTTCATATATCACCCTTTGTATACATCTTGACTTGTGTTGCTCTAACTAGGAGTCAGGCATCTCATCTCGGACAGTACATTTTCACAGCTTTTCAGATACCAGGCGAGTACATTCTCTGATCATTTCATAACTTGCTTAGAATTATATTCCTGCTCTAGTTTACCTTATTTGATGCTGTCATGACATTATCACGGGTTGATACTATATGGATCCTTGCTTGAGATGTTATCCCCCTCGGGAGCATCGAATACATTGTGCCATGTGTTTCATGTACATCGTGTATTCCTCGCTCTCCTGTTATCCATGTTTATCATGTGCTTCATGCTCGTTCGTGCTTGCTTGTGTACTCTCATGTGCTATCATGATCGGTCGTGTTTCCCGTGAACCTCATGTATAACCTATACTTCATGTGCACCCTTCGTGGGCCTTCGTGTGGAATTCATGTGCACTCAGTTCTCTGAGCCTCGTGAATACTTCATGTATACCCATCTATGGGCTTCATGTGAAAATTATGTGCGTAACATAACCTGTCTGGATCCTTGTGTATTGATTGGGGCTTGGGGAGTATAAATACTCATGTGAACAATTCCAAAGTAGAATGGCCATGTACACCTCTTTAGTATAGCCATGTGCAAATCAAGCCGTTCACATGTCGACTTTGTACTCTAAATCACTAGTCACTGGTAGCTCTCTACTTATAGTAGATATTTCTATTACAGTTCTCTTCCTGTTTACATCATGTATCTTCTTTCAGTTTTATGTATCGTACTCTCTTGCATGTTTATATTTTTCTAACCTGTTATGATCTGCGTGAGATGTATTGTGCTCGCTCCCGTCCTGACCGGACCTGTTGAAAATTTTACAGAGGATGATGAGGAACCCTGCACCCCTTACTCTGGAGTTTGCCTAGATGACACTCGCGACCTGGACCCCTGGGGAGGTTCAGGCAGCTACTGAGGATGGCACCTTGCTTAGTGTAGATAGCTTAGCCTGTTCTCTTTTCAAGTATAGCTGTTGTTTTATTTCCAGAGTTGTATATTCTTAGAGATATTAGACTGGTAGATGTTGAGATTGTTATTCTTCTGTTGTGCCTCAGTTGAGGAGTTCTTATCTATTTCCATTCGTGCTACATTCTACCTTAGTTTGTGATTGAGTTGTACCTCTGTGTTGGACTTCTTTGGAGAGTATTACATGTTTGCTAGTTGTAGTTCATGACCTAGAACAGCGTTCTACCGCCGACAATGCAGCGTAGGCTGGGCGCTGTTACGTACTCGTACCCTCACGGCGGGTGCGGGTCGTGACACGTTTTTAGTGGTGGCCCATGCAGGTCGAGTTTGTGTAGTGGTATTCGAACTAGAGTACCACTACAGCCTGCAGTAGGAATAGGATTATTTTGAGGTACTCAATCACATTAGGAAAAACTCTAACTGGATTCCTGCCATCTAAATTCCTGTTGAAAATTTACTTCCTTGAATAACTGTCCTCCCTTGAACTATCGTTTCTATCTCAGTATTGATTCCTTGTTTGATCTGTCTCCAGGATGGTGATTGAGACACGATCGCATCGCTCTGGCTCAGCAGACGCTGGTGAGAGGCCTACCACCCCTCACCCGATTGTGGATGCTGGGACCACAGTACCCCCTATTTCTGCTCACATAGGAGCTTTTCTAGCTTTTGGGAGTGCACCTCCACCTGTCCGGAGGTCTTCCCCCGTCATCCCAGATATGTTCCAACAGCAGTTACCTTCAGGGACAGTGGATGCGGCTCAGATGTTTGCCCTTTTTCAGCAGTTCTTGGAGTCCCAACGACAGATACAGCAGAGCCAGTCTGCTGATATCCGACAAAGCATGCAGGATACTCATCAGTTAGTCAAAACGACAGTAGAACTAGTGGCTGCTCAGCCACAGGGAGGCCAGATGCAGCCATATCAGCCAAGGACTCCAGACATCCATTCCTTCAAGAAGATGGGACCCCGGGACTTCAAGGGTACAGAGGGCATTATATACGCTGACGATTGGATAGAGCACATTGAGGAGATATTCAGATTAGCACAGATACCAGCAAGATTACAGATCGAGGCAGCCGCCAGTCAGATGCAGGACTTGGCCCGTACTTGGTACCAGACGGACCCGAGGGTTGGTACAGCCGGTCAGACTTGGGCAGCATTCAAGAAACTATTCAAGAAGAAATTCTTTCCTGATACAGCTCTCCGTGCTCTGGAGACGCAGTTCGAGAGTTTGGTTCAGGGGAACCAGACCGTTGAGGAGTATGCTGGAGAGTTCAGCCGTTTGAGCAGATTCATCAAGGATCTTACCGAGGTCGGGAAGGCGAGGAAGTTCCGCAGGGGTTTGGTCAGGAAAATCAAGTCATATACCAAGAGCGACCGCGACGCCACTTTTGAGCAGATTCTAGCAGGAGCCATGACAGCGGAGGACGATCTTGGACTCAAGGAGAAGAGGAGGCTAGATACTCAGGGAGCCAGTGGTAGTGCGGGCCCGGCCAAGAGGCCCCACCTACAGATTCAGCAGCAGGTGCCCTATTTGCAGTTTTAGCAGCAGTATCCGCAGCAGATGCTACCTCTGCAGTTTCAGCAGCAGTTCCAGCAGCAGTATCAACAGCCCAGAGTCCACCTTCAGCAGCGGCAATTTCAGGACCGTGTACCCTTTCAGCAGATACAGCAGCCACAGATTCAGCAGCAGACCTCGAAGCAGCAGCTAGTTATTATTTGTCCCTTCTGTAAGAGACCAGGGCATGGTTGGGGCGAATGTCGGAAGAGGTTGGGCAGATGTTTACTTTGCGGAGGATCCGATCATCGTCTGAGAGAGTGTCCCGAGTCATCAGGACAGACAGTTCAGGGAGCAGGAGCTAGGGCTCCGGCAGACCAGCAGACGGGATTACCTTTACCGACTCAGCAGTAGAGGTATATGCAGCATCAGCAGCAGGCCAGAGGAGGCCAGCGAGGACGAGCTTTTGCCAGGACAGTCGAGGATGTTCAGGCCAGTAGAGATCTAGTTGCAGGTTCCGTTCTTTTGACTCAAATTCTGCAATTGTCTCTTATAACTGCCTTGAAATTTTGATTCTCTCTGCTCCTTGTTGACTTATCAATTTTGTCCTGTTGTTCTTGTGTTATGTTTGATTCCTTCTGAGATTAATCATATGGGCTAGGTCACCTTGGTTATGGAATCGAGAATTTTCGATGGTCGTGTTTAGCTGGCATAGTGAGGACATATAGTCAGATTTAGGACGTATTTCTCGGGTGTGGGAATTTAAGGTTTTCGCTGCCAAGCATGCGGCAATGCGAAAATTTTAAATACCATGATTCTAGAGGTATGTGCCTTAGTCGAGGACTCTGTGATTATCGTAGCCTTGCTCGCTAGCACGACAAAGATTCTGAGTATCATGATTTTGGACAGACGTATATGATTATCTGACGGTATGTTTGAGACTTTGATTGTGGGGTGTTTGACCTAGAAGGACTGCTACTATCTTAATTTCGAGGACGAAATTTTCATAAGGTGGGTAGGATTGTAACACCCAGTTTCTGAAATAAGGGTAATTTTGAAATTTTGTATTTAAATTATTTAATTATGGTTTTAAATTTAATAATATGATTTTTGGTGATTTTTAATAATTTTAAAACTATTTAAATCATGACTTATGATTTGGTGTGCAGCTAGTGAAGCCGTAGTGACTGCCTGCCCTAGAGCCTAACCATGTGGGTAGAGATTTTGTTTATTACATTTAGCTTGAGGATATTGGTTATCTTGAATTTATTTGAAATTATTATAATTATTTGGAATTAATATATACTATATTAAATAGTGTGATTTAATATTATTTAATTGATTGCCATGTGATTGTTAGTAGCCCCAACCTAGAATTGACCTAACCTAGGTTAGTCCTAGTTAGTCATGGTTAGACTAAGTTAGAAATTGAGTTGGTCATGGTTAGTCATGACTAGTTAGAATGACTAGGTTGCAACTTGATTAAGGGGGACCTTGATTTTGACCCTTGAATATGCTAGATGGGATGAGAGCCCTTAGATTGAATCCCAAAACCCTAACCCTAACATTATGACCAGCCTAGGGACTCCCCCTCCTTGCTATAAAATCCCTCTCAAAGTTTGTGCCTCCTCTTTATTCATCCCTCCATTTTTTCTAAGGAAAGGTTTGCTCTCTATTGAAAATCCTTCATAGTTTATTCAATATTAATCCATTTTCATTGAAACTTCTTCCATTGTAACCTAATTAGTGTCCCCCTACTGTTGGTGGAGGCTATCCTCAGGATTGATACAATTTGGAGCCATTGGCTAGCTTGAGGAGATCTCATTTTTGGGGCTTTTCCTTGTGAAGGAACACAATAGGTAACTTTCTCATTTCTCCATGGATTTTTGATTTCTCTTCATGGTTAGGAAACCCTAGGAGTCCCCTAAGTGTCTGTATAGGTTTCGTGTCAGGTATCATAAGTTTCGTGTCCTATTTGGACACGTATCAGTGTCGTTTGCAGTGTGTTTGTCGAAATGCCTTAAAGGGCATTTTGATTGTTTTTATAGATTGTTTTTGAATAGGATGCTAGGTTTTGATCTTGCTTACACGTTTCTATAGCACTGAGCACACCTTAGTGTCATGTCGAGTCGACACGAGCGCGTGTACTCGTGGTCGCGCGTGCGCGTGCACAGGCACTGTGCGCGCCCTGCTGCTCGGGCGTGATTGCGACACGGACACGCGTCGTGGACACTTGAAACTTGACACACACCAAGGGGCAATGTCTTCCACCCCGTGTGTCAAGTTGCACGTGTCCTCGTGTCGTATCGGACACGATATTCAGTGTGCACGGGGCAACCACAGTGTGCGTGCGTGTGCTGTGTTTATTTTTCTGATGTTTAATCGTTTTTAAATGATTTTATATTATGATTAATGAATGTTTAGATCCTAAATATCAGGTTAACCTCTGTTAGTATAAGTTTACATATTGTTTGGGTTTAACGTTTGTGTTGGCTCGATTTTGGGTCGAACAGTGCAAATGCTGATACTCACTGATACCCCATCTACTAAATTGATTTCTGGACTTTTAAATTGCTTTTTAACTGATAATTGTGATGTTAGATGTTAGGGCTAGTTCACCTACATGTTTGATGAATGATGTTCATGTTAGTTGTGATTTGTGCAAACAATGAGATTTTCGAATGTGATTTGGGCATGTGGTTTGAATCCTGATTGGTTTTCCATTTTAAATTCTTGGTTTAAAACTTGAATTTGTTCTTAAATCCTAAACCCTGTTTTAATTCCTAGTTGATTCCTGTTTTCCCAACTAATATGTGATGTTCAACTGCCATGTTAAGTTGTATACATGTTTAACAGTTTACATTGGGCTGATTAGGAATTGTTTTCATCCTCTTAAAGTGAACTGTCCTTCCTGAGTTTAATTCCCTGTTATTGATATTTTCACTAGTTTTGATCTCCCACATGATTGGTTATTCATGTTAGTTAGTATTTCAATTCAAATGAGTTTTTGGTTTTGAGAATGAGATTTGACATGGACTGTGAACTGAAAACTGGAAATGAAAACTGGTTGTTTGGTTGTGGGTTGATCCTAAATCTGAGATTTCAATTATAACTGTTAATAGGTATGTGAATATGAGTTCACTGTGTGATTAAAACTGAGATTTAATACAAGTATCAACCTATTTTCGAAATGTGATTGCCTTGGTTGTTTGTATCCTAGTTGGGGTTTTGAATCTGAACATAGATAATGAAATTAACTGAAGAACTGTTTGAAATAAACCTGAGTTTGGTTCAAATATGAGAACTTAACTTATTGAACTGAATATGTACTTGATATCTGAGTTTCATGTATGTGTCCACTGTTTAACATGTTAACTTGAGCTTGAATATACCTGAGAACATGTTTAATAAACTAAAATTTGAATAGATATTAACCTGGGAACTTAATGTAGATAATATGAGTTTCATATTTGTTCTCTGTTATAGTGAACTGTAGACTATCATACTCACATACAATTGACACACACACTCTCTCTCTCTCTCTCTTATTTTAACTATCTCTATATGATTACATGCTATATGTATTTATATATCTATATAGGTGGTAGTTTAGACTTTGCTTTAATTGGTGTATATATATATATATCTCTGTTTCCCTCCAAGTTCTTCAAAAAAACCATTTTTAAATGATCATTTACATGTTTTTATACATGTTAATATGTATGGGGATGTGGGGTTATGTTGGTGTTAGGTAGTGGTTTCGAAATTGACTTTTTGGAATGATAATTTGATACATATAGCTGTGATTAGGCTCCCTGAATTCTGAGTTTAGTTTCAACTGTCTTGAATGTTCTTTTGAGGCCAATTGCCATGTTGTTCACTATCCTAAACTGTCCTATATGCAGTCTTCCTATACCAGTCCCTACAACCAGCTATACAGCTATCCTAAACTGTCCTATTACCTGTCCTAAACCAGACCAATAACAACCCTATATGTCAATCCTAAAACACCCTACATAACAGTCTTAGAAGCCCATGTTTCTGCCCATAATTTCAGCCCTGTTTAGCCCTACTTTGGCCTATGTGTTAACTCCCAATCCTGTCTCATTTTGGTCCATACTTGGACAGCCCTTTAGAGCCCAGCTACTGGCCACCCTAAACCCCCTCTCTATGACCCTTCTTTGCCTACCCCTCTATATATATATATATATATATATATATATATATATATATAAGTTGACAGATGCTAGCATGTACATGCAATTATGAATGCTATGTAATGTAATGAATGATATGCAATGGGATGATGAATGCAGGGTTATATGAATATATGTAATGTAGGAGTACAAGTTGGTAATGTATAATGTACCTATTTGATTTTAACCCATGTCTATACATATATGTGTAGGCAAGCATGAGATTATGAAATATAGGCCATGTATATATATGCAAGTTACAAATACAATGTTGGACAATATGAGAATGTAATGTCAACATGTATAAATATGTAATATGTGTTCTCTATGACTTGTGATGGTGTGTGATTGCTAGACTAGGCTTGGTTAGGACTAGTGAGACTTATTAGACTTGTTGGGCTAGGACTTGACCTAGTTTGACTAGTCTAGTTGACTAGAGTTGACCGAGGGTTGACTTTAGTCTAGTTTGACCTAGACAGCATGCAGATGCATTGTAAATTTCATATATCACCCTCTGTATACATCTTGACTTGTGTTGCTCTATCTAGGAGTCAGGCATCTCATCTCGGACAGTATATTTTCACAGCTTTTCAGATACCAGGCGAGTACATTCTCTGATCATTTCATAACTTGCTTAGAATTATATTCCTGCTCTAGTTTACCTTATTTGATGCTGTCACGACATTATCACGGGTTGATACTATATGGATCCTTGCTTGAGATGTTATCCCCCTCGGGAGCATCGGATACATTGCGCCATGTGTTTCATGTACATCGTGTATTCCTCGCTCTCCTGTTATTCATGTTTATCATGTGCTTCATGCTCGTTCGTGCTTGCTTGTGTACTCTCATGTGTTATTATGATCGGTCGTGTTTCCCGTGAATCTTATGTATAACCTATACTTCATGTGCACCCTTCGTGGGCCTTCGTGTGGAATTCATGTGCACTCAGTTCTCTGAGCCTCGTGAATACTTCATGTATACCCATCTATGGGCTTCATGTGAAAATCATGTGCATAACATAACCTGTCTGGATCCTTGTGTATTGATTGGGGCTTGGGGGAGTATAAATAGTCTTGTGAACAATTCCAAAGTAGAATAGCCATGTACACCTCTTTAGTATAGCCATGTGCAAATCAAGCCGTTCACATGTCGACTTTGTACTCTAAATCACTAGTCACTGGTAGCTCTCTACTTATAGTAGATATTTCTATTATAGTTCTCTTCCTGTTTACATCATGTATCTTCTTTCAGTTTCATGTATCGTACTCTCTTGCATGTTTATATTTTTCTAACCTGTTATGATCTGCGTGAGATGTATTGTGCTCGCTCCCGTCCTGACTGGACCTGTTGAAAATTTTACAGAGGATGATGAGGAACCCTACACCCCTTACTCTGGAGTTTGCCTAGATGACACTCGCGACCTGGACCCCTGGGGAGGTTCAGGCAGCTACTGAGGATGGCACCTTGCTTAGTGTAGATAGCTTAGCCTGTTCTCTTTTCATGTATAGCTGTTATTTTATTTCCAGAGTTGTATATTCTTAGAGATATTAGACTGGTAGATGTTGAGATTGTTATTCTTCTGTTGTGCCTCAGTTGAGGAGTTCTTATCTATTTCCATTCGTGCTACATTCTACCTTAGTTTGTGATTGAGTTGTACCTCTATGTTGGACTTCTTTGGAGAGTATTACATGTTTGCTAGTTATAGTTCATGACCTAGAACAGCGTTCTACCGCTAATACTGCGGCGTAGGCTGGGCGCTGTTACGTACTCGTACCCTCACGGCGGGTGCGGGTCGTGACAATGTGTGCCCAGCGGAGATCTCAGGGAGCAGGTTTTGCAGGAGGCCCACAGATCTAAGTACTCTATACACCCTGGTGCCAACAAGATGTACCGAGATCTGAGGAAGCATATTTGGTGGTACGGGATGAAGCGAGAGGTAGCTCGCTTCGTAGCTAGATGCTTGGTCTGTCAGCAGGACAAGGCAGAGAGGCAAAGGCTCGGTGGATTGTTGCAGCCATTGCCCATTCCAAAGTGGAAGTGGGAGCATATCACTATGGATTTCGTATCTGGATTGCCGCATACACCAGGAGGGAAAGACGCAATTTGGGTCATCGTTGACAAGTTGACCAAATCGGCCCACTTCTTGCCATTCAAGGTGGACACGTCTACTGAGAGGCTTGCGAAGATGTATATACGGCAGATAGTCAGGATTCATGGGGTTTCGGTTAGCATCATCTCAGATCGGGATAGTCGCTTTACTTCCTATTTTTGGAGGAGTCTGCAGACCAGCTTGGGCACTCAGCTCAAGTTTAGTACTGCATACCACCCCCAGACGGACGGACAGTCAGAGAGGACTATTCAGACGCTCGAGGATATGCTGCGAACGTACATCCTGGACTTTGGAGGTTCCTGGGAGGATCATCTATATTTGGTGGAGTTTGCTTACAACAACACTTTCCAGGACAGCATTGAGATGTCACCCTTCGAGGCTCTGTACGGGCGTAGGTGTCGTACACCCTTATCTTGGGATGATGTTGGTGAGCGAGCTTTACTGGGACCAGAGATGGTTGTTGACGCAGCCGAAAAGGTAAAGCTCATTAGGGACAGACTTCGCGTGGTGCAGGACAGACAACGGCACTGGGCCGATAGCCACCGGAGGCCGTTGGAGTTTGAGGTACAGATTATAGTAGGATTAGATTTAGGTTTGTTTGTTATTTTTATTGATCATGTTATTATCATAATTAAATTGAGACCTTATTTGTGATTAGGTTGGAGACCAGGTTTTCTTGAGGATATCTCCGACTCGTGGTACGATACGTTTTGGTGGAGACGGGAAGCTTACCACGCGCTTCATCGGCCCTTTCGTTATCAGCGGGAGAGTCGGTGACGTGGCATACAAGCTAGACTTGCCACCTGCACTAGTGGGGGTCCATAATGTATTCCATGTATCACAACTGAGACGGTACTTGGCTGACCCTAGCCATGTGCTCGATCATTCGGAGATTGAGGTTGGGCCTTCTCTCAGCTATCCAGAGCAGCCAGTGGAGATACTGGATCGACGGGAGAAGATTCTGAGGAACCAGGTGATACCCTTGGTACGCGTCGCATGGAGACATCATTCTCCAGGAGAGTCTACCTAAGAGTGGGAGGATGAGATGCGCGAGCGTTACCCATATCTTTTTGGACCGTGAGGTATACTTTCTATCATTCTCATCAGTTGTATTTCGCCTTTCAATTTCGAGAACGAAATTCTTTTAAAGATGGTAGAGTTGTCACTACTACATTTCTAGTTTGAGGGTATTTTTTTCATTTTTAGGGTTATTTGAATTTATTATAAATTATTTGAATTTATGGGAATTTTTAGAATTTATTTTGGAATTATTTGAATAATGGTTGACTAGGTTGACTTTGACTAGCATTGACTTGGTAGACTAACCTAGGAGCTAACCCTAGTTGTGTTTGGACTTGGTTAGGTCATGTAACCCTAGTTAGACTAGAGTTAACCCATGGTTAGTCATTAAACTCAAGTTAGAATAGAAAGGCTTTTAGTCATAAGCCATGACTTATGGTTTGAAACCATTAATTAGCAACTTAGCCATAGAGGCCCAAGCCCAACCCATTAGCTAACCCTAACCCTAACCCTAATCCTAACCTAGCATGTCCGGCCAGCCCATATTGGTATTCCCCCTATAAATACTCTCCTCCATTTAGGGCTAGCCTCTTTAGGAAAGAACAAGTTTAAGAAGAGGTATTTTCCCAACTTCATTAATTCACAAAAATTCCATTTTATTTCCTTTTTCCCTCAAACAAATTGCATTAGGTTATAAATCACCTCTATTTGCTGTTTGTGGTGTTCAATCTCAGTTTGTGGACAATTTGGGGCTATTTGCTTGCAAGAGGAACACCCCCCTATTGAAGCTTTTCTTGTATTTGGACACCAATAGGTAAAAATATTTAAACACCATTAAAATCCCAGTTTCTTTACATATTTGGAAAGTCCTAGGTCTACCCTAACTCTAGGTATACTAAACCTAGGTTTCTTGTCCATTTCGTGTCCTAAATGGACACGTATCAGTCCCATAGGCAAGGTGTTCGATGAAATACCCCAAAGGGCATTTCGATTTGGTATTCAAATTATTTTTGAATAGGAATCTAGATCTAGGTCTTGTTTATGGGTTTCCACTTGTCTGAGTTGTTTTCTGGTCGATTTGTGTCGTGTCTTGATCACTGGACACAGCCACATACATAGGGTTTGCGTGTCCTGCTACTCGGGGGCTGTATCGGACACAACACGCAACCACTGGACACGAAACTTGACATACACGTTGGGGCAGTATCTGACACGACACTCCCCAAGTGGCACGACCCCTCGTGTCGTGTCGAGAGAGCACGAGCTCGTGCATCAATTTTCTACTGCACTGGCTCACGCGTTCAGTCGCCACTGATACGGGTTGATAACTCGGACACGGGGACACGTCGACCCAAATCAGGGTGACACATTGGTAGCCTGACACCTGGCAAACATGTGGGTGTGTGGACGAGACATGAAGTGTCATGTGTCGGGTGCACGACACGCGTACACTTGTGCACGAGACTGCACTGCTGTGTAGTGTCCAGTTTGTATTGCTTTAGGTTTAATTGATTTTGACACGCCGTGTCACGTTGTGGTGGACACGAAACACCTCCTGGGACACGTGCATACCCTATATTAGGGTTACCAACCTTTAGTTTTGTATTTTAGCTTCTTTTTGATACTCAAATCACAATTACCCTAAAATCCTGAAACTATTTTATTTCCTGTATTTTCCAGTTTTAATAATTGAATTTTGGCAGCTATTTTAACCTGTTTAATTGATGTTAATTACATGTTTAAGAGTATAGTATGATGTACTTACATGTTTTCTACTTGTGTGTCAATTTTGGGTTGATTTGGTGTATGTTTGGGACTGATTTTTGGTGGATTGATCATGGGACTGAACTGAACTGATTTGTTGAATGAATTGGTTTCCTTTCCTTTCCCTTCCTCTATCCAGAAACTGACTGTACACCCTACACACACACACACTCACTTGTATACACCCACACACATACTTTTTTATCTTCCTATCACTATTACACTCATTCACTAGCACACACTCTATGTGACACTCTCATTCACCAATGACAGGACACTTATGACACACACACACAGCCACAAATACTCACACACACACATGAACATGCCTATTTCTAAGTATCCCATACACACACATTCCTATCTATATTCATGTACACAGGGAACACACCTACACACAACCTACATGACACTATCACCGATGGTTCACTCTCACACACACACACATGACACTATCACTGTTACTCCTATATGACACATGCCTAGAGCACACATCTATCCCTCTATGTGTATATGTACTTACATATATATATATATATATATATATATATGAGTATTTATGTCTAATGTATAGGCCTATTAAGTATGTAAATGTATGCTAATATATATGTGGATATATATAAGCTAAGTAATGTGTGCCTATTGGTAATGTGTAATGACTTGGAAAGTTTGTATAGGTTGTATGGACTTGATAGACTAGTATAGGCTAGATTAGCCTTGGTTAGACTAATGTAGACTAGTTAGACCAATTTAGACTTGTTAGACCTAGTTTGACCATAGTTGACCTAGTTTGACTTCTAGGGTTGACCAGAGTTGACCAAGAGTTGACTTTGGCCTAGATTGACCTAGATTCATTTAGAATGCATTAAATTGCATCTTGTTATCATTTTAGACTTATTGTGACTTGTGCTGTTCTAAATAGGAGCCAGACACCTCTCCTCGGACAGTACATTTCTCTCGGACACTCAGATAGCAGGCGAGTACATTCTCTGATCATTTCATAACTTGTTAGAATTATATTCTTGCTTTAGATTTCTTTACTTGATGCTGTCATGACATTATCACGGATTAGTACTATATGGATCTCTTCATGCGATGTTATCCCCCTCGGAAGCATCGGGTACATTATGTCATGTGCGTTTCACTTTTATCATGTACTCCTGTGCTTTCACCATACATGTACACTCTTGTGAATCATGTACTCTCATGTTCACAGAGCCCTCATGTATACTATCATGTGCACCCTTTCATGGGCCTTCATGTGATATCATGTATAATAACATAACCTGTTTAGATCCTTGTGTATTGATTGGGGAAAATGGGGTAGTGTAACTAGTCATGTGAACAAATTCAATAGTAGTATAGATCATGTGAAACTCCTTAGTGTAGATCATGTACTAATCTGTCCTGTTCACATGTGCTATCTTGTACTCTACATCACTAGCCACTATTAGTTCTCTATATACAGTAGCTATTTACATACAGTTCTCTTCCTTTACATCATGTACTTCCTTTCAGTTTCATGTATCTTACTCTACTGTATTTTTTTATTTTCTAACCTACTATGATTTGTTGAGATATATTGTGCTCGCTCCTGTCCTGACTGGACCTGTTGAAAATATTACAGAGGACGAGGAGGAGGCCTGTGTGGATACCTTCTACGGGGCAGCCCTAGACGAAACTTGTGAGCTGGACCCTCAGGAGGATCCAGCTCTAGCTGATGACTTTACCCCTACTGCCTAGTCTAGCTTAGTTAGGCCTTATCTTACTTATGTTGTCTTGAGATTAGTTTAGTTAGACTTTATTTCTGTCTTTGTGATCTGGATTATATATATTCTTTCATATTCAGTAGTTGAGACTTATATTTCTGGATATTTGCTGAGATGTTATCTTAGACTCTGAGACTCTTCTGATCATCTGTATTTTCCTTGAGTTCTATAAAATATTGTGCTTTCTTCTTCCTTAGTTGTGATTGAGTTTACTTTTTGCTATGTCACCCCCATTCGGGGAGTATAAACTGTTAGCATTATATTGTTAGATGTTGTGACCTAGGACAGCATTCTACCGCCGACACTGCGGCGTAGGCTGGACGTACCCACGTCTCGTGCCCTTACTCTAGGGTGCGGGTCGTGACACTCCCACAAATGATGAATTGGATGCTCTGGCAAAGGAGAATCTCCAGATGATCACAGTTTTCCAAGAGCTGCTGTGTCACTAGAAAATCTGTTTACTTTATTACGAAAGTGCCACTGCGGGTACTTGCTACATCATTAAATGGATTCCATATCTGTTCCTGGGTCATGTGTGGAAGGACAAGCCACTGGACAGTCAAGCATGTACTCCTCGTTTCTTTGAACCTTTTGATAGAAGTCATATGCAATATCTGATGGAAAAATATAATCATGGAGATATCATACTGACAGAGGACTCGGGTCTGTTTAAGGCTGGCGATGCTCTCCAGAGTTATCTTAGATAGGGTTACAGACCTATGTCTCCAGAAACTCAGCTGGCAGGCTTTCTATCGTTGTGGCTACGGCGCTTTGTAGTTCCGGGAGCCAGTACAGTTGACAGGTTCCATCGGGGTGTCCTATTCGCTGCAACACATCTTGTATTTGGATACAAGATGGATCTCTTGTCAGCCATGACCTGCCGCCTGAACGCAGGATTGCGTTCTTTTGTGAATACTATGCTGAAAGATAAGGATGCTCGGTGGAATTTTTCCTGTACTGAAATGCCATATACTTATTTGTTCGGATGGTTATTGCTACACCATCCTTGTTTGATGGACCCGGATATGGGAGCTGCTGATGGAGACTTTATCGGACGTTTTGCTAATGCTCACTGGAAATATACTGCTCTTTCAGAGTGCCGACTTGCCCTGAACCGTGGATCAGGATGGTATTTCCAGTATGTTGGACCTCCTTCAGGATATGAAACTATGCCTCCACAAATGATGGACTTAAGCGAAAAAACCTTTCGTTTAAGCCCAAACATCTTTTCATGGCTTAAGGTAATTCGGCCCTCTCACTTGGTCTATAGATTCGAAGAAGAATGCTATTTAGAACCGTATTTGCCGAGTCGATTTGCATGGCAATTTGGGTACGACCAACTTCATGTAGGTAATGCAACCACTTGCCTACAAGCCAAGGGTTATCTTATTGATAGAGCTCAGGCTTGGAGTTATTATAACGCCCAGGGCACAAAAGCTATCTTTTCTATGCTTTACAAACTTCCACAAGGCCCGCGCATGTTATATTCATATGCAAACTTCTATACATCAGCGAACACATTCGCTAAAAACTTCAATCCTGTATATAGCTTTGCAACCGAAAAGAGATTTAAACAAGGAAAACGTACTCTTTAGTCTTTTCGGGATGTAGAAGACAAAGATCCTGCCGATGAACCTCTGGAGATATTAAATTTAATGAACTATGATGATCCAGTTCAAGATCCTCTAGACATATCCATAAAGGTGCAGAAGGAAAAATCTTCTGTAAAAGGTTTGAAGAAGAGAAAAACTAAGGAGACGATGGCCTCTCCTCAGCGAGATAATCCACCTAATTCTCCAAGAGCTCCGGAGAAGAAGAAAAGAACGTCATTGGTTATCAATGAACCAGTGACTACGAGAATGACTCGTTCTCAATCAAAACAGTTGCTTCTCAGTTCTTCTTCTGTAGAGAAGGACATTACCCCTTCTTCTAAAAAATAGGGAAAGGTTATGGAAGGAGGAACTTCTACTTCCTTGATTAATCCGGGGAGTGATCGTATTGAAGCCGTTGCAGAGCCAGGCACATCAATACCGAAAGAAGTCAGAAGGAAATTGATAATTGCTGAAGAAAAACCATTTCAAGAAGGTAACCTCATCGCAACATATTCTCATATGTTAATTTTATCAAAGATATATGTCTAAATTGTTCTCCTTTATATTGGTCCTTTCAACAGATGTTCATCCTCCTACCACCATCGTGACAGTAAATATTCATGCAAATGTGCTTGCTACAGCAGGGATAACAATTCCTCTCCAACTTCCGTTAGTCCAAAAGCTTCCTTTCCAAAGCAAAATTTACCTCTACAAGATACTTCACAAGCTCAAGTATCTACTCATTCAGGAGAGATAGTGATTGATGCATTGAATGGTTGTGATTTTGATGATAAAACTTACGATGATGATTGGAACATCATTACTAAAGAAAAACAAACTTTAGTGAATGCACCATCATCACAAGAAGTCCCAGTTGATGAAGATCCTTCAACTGCTGAAGACGAGGAGGATGTGGTTCATGATAAGGAACATGACAATCTTCCTGAAATTAATGAACCCACAGCCTCTGAGCAGCCTGAAATGTCTAAGGTGGCAACAGAATTAGTACATGAAACTCCAGTAACTCAGCCACTTCCGACTGAATTGGGAGCAGAGAGTAGTCATGCACCTCCGACAGAATCGAAAGCAGGGAGTAGTCAGGCTACCATGTCCGCAGAGACTCTGTCCAAGCTTCAGTCCGAAACATTTGAAGCTATTGAGACTCCTCATAATGTACTCAGCTCAGGTAAATTTCCAAATATGAACAATTTGTCATAGCGTCTTTAGCATTATATGTTATCAACATAAATGACATGTGTGATTTGCAGAAGCACCCACTAGGACTGTAGCCGGGAAAGGAAGCTCTTATCATATTAGTGCTCCAGATGAAGTACTTCCATCTGCTAAAGATGTGAAGACTTCTGCAAATATTATAGCCACTCCAGGAGCCCTGGCAGCTAACAAATTTGTGGTGACCACTTTCACCAGAGTTTTCTTTACATCTTTGGAGCCCTTAGTTTATATAGTTATGGAGAGAGAAGATGTCCCTTCCAGTACCATTAGAACTCCCACTACATTCTTGATCGAAGGCATCCGTAGTCAAGGAGATGTAGCTCAAGCTTCATTTTTGGAACATATTTTGGATGAGCTAGAGAGTTCAATTAAGGCTTACAAGGAGCTGAAAAGAGCAGATATCGAGCCACTAGTAAACACGAAATATGAAATCATGGTTCGAGAAGCAGAAATTAGCAAAGCTGATTTTGAAACGGTGGCTATCGGCCCAACGCCGATGTCTATCATGCGCCATACGAAGTTGATCCCTGATAAGCTTTTTATTCTCGGCTACATCCACAACCATCTCAGGTCCCGATAAAGCTCGCTCTCCAACGCCATCCCAAGACAAGGGTGTACGACATCTACGCCCATACAGTGCCTCGAACGGTGATATCTCGATGCTGGCCTAAAAACTGTTGTTGTATGTAAATTCCACTAACTGCAGGTAATCCCCCCAAGAACCTCCAAAATCCAAGACACAAGTCTGCAGCATGTCCTCGAGTGTCTGAATAGTCCTTTCTGACTGTCCGTTCGTCTGATGGTGGTATGCAGTACTAAACTTGAGCTGAGTGCCCAAACTAGCCTGCAGACTCTGCCAGAAATGGAAAGTAAAGTGACTATCCCGATCCGAGACAATGCACACCGGAACTCCATGAATCCTGAGAATATGCCGCATATACATCTATGCTAGCTTCTCGGTAGACAAACCCATTTTAAATGGCAAAAAGTGAGCTGATTTGGTCAACCTATCTACGATGACCCAAATCGCATCTTTCCCTCCTGGCGTACGCGGTAATCCTGAAACAAAGTCCATCGTGATGTGCTCCTACTTCCACTCCAGAATGGCAACGGCTGTAACAAACCTCCGGGCCTCTGCCTCTCTGCCATCACCTACTAGCAGACCAAACATCTTGTGACGAAGCGTGCTATCTCTCGCTTCATCCCACACCACCATATATGCTCCCTCAGATCCCTATACATCTTGTTAGCACCTGGATGCATAGAGTACTGAGATCGATGGGCCTCCTACATAATCTGCTCCCGAAGCTCTCCGCTGGACACATACAGTCTAGAACTATGCCTCAATGCACAATCCTCTGCAATGGTGAACTCCTCATCCACCAATCCTGCTCGAGCCTTCTCTCGGATGCACCGTAGAGCAACATTGTCGAACTGAGTCGACTTGATCCTCAATATCAAGTTCGACTGAATCTGCAGATCCCACATCTGCATCTCCACTCCTGGTACTAATACATCGATCCCCAGGCTCTCCAAATCTGAGTGACAATATACCGTTAAACATATGACTGTCGGATATCTGCTCAAAGCATCGCCAACCATATTGGCCTTCCCTGGATGATACTGCAGTAAAATGTCAAAGTCCTTCATCAACTCCAACTATCTACGCTGCCTCATGTTGAGCTTCTTCTGTGTAAATACATACTTCAAGCTCTTGTGGTCTTTGAAGATCTCCCGTCTGGCGAACTCGAACTATGGCTCTCTTGGCGGACAGAAAAAAACTATGCCACTGTAACAATCTATACTGGCATGGTGCCTGCTCAACCAATCCATTTCGAGTACTATATCGTAGTTCGGTAATGGCATTACGAGCAGACTCACATCCAGTTCTCGGCCTCCCAAAACTACTCTTTGATTCGTGCAAATATCACTAACGAGGATGATGCCACCCCGTGTCTTGATCTTGTAAGTCCTAGGCAATGATTCAGAAGCAAGACGGTGTCTAATAGCAAAAGATACGGACACAAAGCTATAGGACGCCCCAGAATCAAATAATGCGAAAGCGGGAAAGGAGTCGAGAAGAACAGAACCTGCAATCAGCTCTCCAATAGCCTCTGCATCCTCCGCTGCCATGGCAAATGCTCGTACTTGCTGGCCTCCCCTGGCCTGCTATTGGTGCTGAATGAACCTCTGCTGATGCGTCTGCAGGGTTGGTCCCTTCTGTTGGCCTATTGGAGCCATGGCTCCTCCTCCTCCTCGTACCGGACGAATCGCCACTATGGAACAGTCTCTCATCTGGTGGTCTGACGAACCACACATCAGGCACATCCCCAGCCACTTCTTACAGTCATTCCACCCGTGCCCCGGCTTCTTACAGAAAGGACAACTGGTGGTCTGCTACTGCCTGGGGGCCTGCTGCTGCTGCACCTGTTGAAAAGGTGCCCGGCCCTGTCCCTGTAGCTCCCCTTCCCGAAATTTTCAAAATATTTTTATTCATTTATTTGATTTAAATGTTGATTTTTGGAATTTTATAAATAATTATTTATTTAGTTATTACGGTAGAAGACTTTAGCCATGGTTGAGTTTTTAAGTACATGACTTTAAATCATGGCACGGATAGTGCAGTCGCGTGCTTTGACTAGTGTTTAGCCATGGTTGAGGAAGACCCAGCCATAAGTGTGTCCTAACTAGGAAAACCAGGCCAAGTTGCGACTTAACCCTTAACAAAGATTTTATTTATTATTTAATTATATTATGAGTTTTAGGGAACTCGGTTGTACCGAACCTATCCAGATTGGGCCCAAGTCAAATCCTAGCCCATGTAGGCATGTACTGGGACCAAATACGGCCTTGTAGACATGTTTGGTGAATGCAAATATCTTTATATATATTTTAGGAAATTGGCAATTATTTTCTAAATATTTTTTATAGGTAGATTATAAGTATTATTATTATTAAATAGGGTTTTACAAAATTTGTATGATCTTCTGGAGCCAGATAAGTAGTGTGCATGTTATATCCATCTTTTGGGCTATTTTAATTGTTACTAGGATTTTTATTATCATTAATATTACTTTGTTGTTATTAAATGATGACGATTTATATTTATTAAATCATTTATTATATAAATGATATGTATATATATATATATATATATATATATATATATATATATATATATATATATATATATATATATTATATATATATATATATATTTATATATATATATATATATATATATATATATATATATATATATATATATATATATATATATATATTTTATATATATATATATTTTTTATATATTTTATATATATATATATATATATATATATTTTATATATATATATATATATATATATATATATATATATATATATATATATATATATATATATATATATATATATATATATGTATATATATTTCTATAAATAAGACACTATATTATGAATTTATATTATTAGGATATTATTTTGGTTGCTGTGAATATATATTGTTGTAGTGGTAGGTATGCATAGAAGAATATTTATAAATATATATAAAGTGTTATATAAATAAATGTATAAATGTATGTGTATTTATATATAAATAAATATATATGTATTTGTGTATATATAAATATATATAGTAATATGTTACGTATATATATATATATATATATATATATCTATATATATATATATATATATATATATATATATATATATATATATATATATATATATTTATATATATTTATAAAATAAAAAATAAAAAAATAATAATATATATATTTATATATATATATATATATATATATATATATATATATATATATATATATATATATATATATATATATATATATATATAAATTTATATATATATATAATATATATATATATATATATATATATATAGGTGTATATATATATATATATACACCTATATATATATAGGTGTATATATATATATATACACCTATATATAAATTTATAGGTGTATGTGAATATATATATATAGGTGTATGTGTATGTATATAAATGTATATATATATTCTAATAATATATATATTCTAAAAAAATATATATATATATAGGTGTATGTGTATGTATATAAATGTATATATATATTCTACATGTGTGTATATTACGTATATATTAAATCTGGGGAATGTTAGAGTGTTAAATCTATATATATGATTCATGTGCATATATTGATATATATATATAAATATATATATATATTCATACATATATACATGTATATGTATATGTATGTATATGTGTGATATGCTAACATTAAAAACAAAACAACAAACCCAAAGTGAGCAGGCCCCCAACCCGAGCCTATTCCCCTTGCGTTTCAGGTCGAGCAGCCCAAACGGCCAAGCAGCCCATTCTGGCCGACCCGGACACCCCATACCCGAACTCAGTCAGGTGCTCCGCTCGGGTTTTCCGAGCAAATTGTATAAATATAAGAGAGATAGAGAGGATCTCTTAAAGGTTCTAAACCCTAACCTACGCCACGTCGACCACCTTCCCAGGGCGCACACCCACGCACGCGCGTGCCGTCGAGGGCCGCCGTCGGTCGGCCGAGCCGCGCGCACAGCGACGAGCAGCAGTAGCAGTACGAGATGAGGACAGCAGCCATGCGATTTCAAGGTACGACACTTATTCGTTCTTCGCCCACACTTATTCGTTTTACGATATGTAAAGTGTTTTAGAAAGCTTGTATAACCCTCTAGAGGCCCCAGCAAATATTTTGCAATATAGTCGAGCCATTGATTCGCAAAATCGAGGCAAACTTCGATAAAAACCCGTCGAAAAATAGAACATGAAACAGCCAGACACCCATCTTTGGAGGCGACAAATCGCGAATCCTTTGACTATTTAAAAAATGTGTTTGAGTAGGTTCATAGCCAATATGTAGGGCTACAGAACTCAATTTACGGAAGTCAATTTCGTTGGCTATCCACCAAGAAATTGACTTCCCAAAGTAACGAAAAACCTGTTTTAAAAATTGTAGAAAATCATGAAAACACTCCGATACGACGTGCGTCTCGCCAATCCGGGCGACGTGGTCGCGAACCGTAAGCATGAAAAGGTGCGTAATGTCTTCGCGGACGTGTGTGCTTTGACGGAATTCAAATTGGTTGCGTGTGCACGACGAATTTGATACGTATCCGTAAAAATTCACCGTATCGGCCTCTGTGCAAATTTCTTAATTACTTTGTGCATGCTCATCAGATCGAGACAAAACTTGCGCCAACAGGACCGTCTTATTTTTTTGGTCTTGTATGCCAAGTTTGGTCAAATTCTGAGACAGTGGAATCGGACCACCGTTTTGCGGGCCCTACGGTCCGATTCAACGGGCGATTTTGTGCAGGGCCCACTGGAATCCACAATTGGATATACCATTGGGTTTGTATCATCAAAACGTATCCGTAGACATGTAGTTTGACGCTTTAGAGACCATTGACTCTGGTACATTTTTTGGTGCAAAGCGGGTCCAACGACGGATACCGTTTTAGCCCAAAATTATCGTTTTGCTCTTATATCCAGAATTGGACTTAAGGACAAGCAATCCTAGCTAATTTGACTATTCTGAGAATGTTGGCAATGTATGTTTCATCTTTCGGAGACAGTTGTGATGATTTAGACTTTATGGCTTAGCAGTTGATGATATTTTGTTGGATCCGCGTGCAACCTCCAGGCAAGTATACCTTGCCTCCCTCTACAGTTTATTTACATGCATATTATTATTATTATCTAGTTTTACTAGTTGATTATTCATATGTGATTTGTACATCGTGCATGCTAGTATATACATATGGTCCTTATTTTTAGTTAGCTGGTAGTTCATATTGGATATACATATATAGCTCTTATTCATAGTTAGTTTTGTATTTCATATTGGATTGGTTCTCTCGTGTATCTTGATTGGGTTGTGTCATGTCATCACTGTACTTGGACTGAGTCGCATCGTGTCATAGGATGAATAAGTCATAACGGAACTGCTGTACCTTGAATTTCTGAAGCTAACCTGCGAGTCCACACTAGGGGCGAGGGTTAGTAGTTATCTGTGTCTTATACTAGCCTGCGAGTCCACACTAGGGACGAGGGTTAGTAGTATATGGTTCACACCTGTGAGTCTACACTAGGGACGAGGGTGATGCTAGCCTGCGAGTCCACACTAGGGACGAGGGTTAGTAGTATATGGTTCACACCTGTGAGTCCACACTAGGGACGAGGGTAATGCTAGCCTGCGAATCTATACTAGGGACGAGGGTTAGTAGTATATGGCCCACACTTACGAGTCCATACTAGGGGCGAGGGTGATGCTAGCCTACGAGTCCACACGAGGGACGAGGGTTAGTAGTTGTTCAAACACGCGAGTCCACACTAGGGACGAGGGTTTGAGTATTCGAATGGTTATCCATTGACATCGTGATATCGTGTTCTCTTGTTCTTCTCCAGCAGTTTGTTTATGTGTAGTGGTTCTTCCAGTTGGGTTTAGTCGTATTTTTGTGCTGATTGGTCTTTTCCTATTTATTTCCTGTATTTTCTATATTGCGTGATAAACTGCTAGATAGACATATTTTTATGTATCTTGCTATGTCCCCAGAGGACCTGATGATCTCTTCAGGTTTAGCGATTGCATGGAGTTAGTTAGCAGAGCGGGATGGTAGAGGATTGCGATGCATGATACAGGTATTTGCTTGTGATTTTGTTATTATCCTCTCGTGCCTTATATTTCGTACCATGATATATTCTGCTTATTTTATAGACTCATATCATTCTTGGAGTTTATCGGACAATATGATAATAGGCTGCAGACCATGACCCATACTTGTTCATTCATGTTTCGTATATTTATTATGGATTGAGATATAGATTTACCTTTGCCATGATTTGGCAGCTTACCCTAGTCATGACAGCGTTTATGTATTCGAGTCGGGCTGAAGTCCGCTTGATGCGTAGCTGGCTTGCTCACGAGCTCGCGTCCGAAAAGTGGGTGCGGGTCATGACAAATTTTTTTGGTGGCCCATGCAGGTCAGAGTATATCGTACCAGTTACGCAACTGTACTGGTACGAGCCTGGGCAACTGACTAAACCCTTAGGAATCTCAATCCACACTGCCTTGAAATTTTTTTAGAAAATTCTCTACCGTACTTAAAACTCCATATTTTCTCTCGATTATTCTTCCTTGCTTTCCCGTGCCATTGATTCTCGTCCCTTCCTATTCCGGGGTGAGGAATGATCGTGATGTCTAGATTTCGTCAGAAATTCTTAAGCTATAGAATAATATTGCTTAATTATTGAATATTTGGTCGTTTATAGCTTTGGGGGATTAAAGATACCATATGTCCTAGATATTTTGGTAGAATTATTAGCCACTAGTTAGAAGGATATAAGTTTCTAGTGACTGGTACTTGAAGGAGTAGTGTGACCCAAGGTAGGTAGAAGTCCTCGAAGTATTCGGAGTTATAAAATGACTAAAGAAGGTCATAAAATATTTTGGAAAAATTAAATTTGAGGAAATAGTAGACTTTGATTTTTAAGGAATAGTTATGAATTGGAATTTCGAGAACAAAATTATTTTAAGGTGGAAATATTTGTAGCTCCCCTTCCCGAAATTTTCAAAATATTTTTATTCATTTATTTGATTTAAATGTTGATTTTTGGAATTTTATAAATAATTTTTTATTTAGTTATTACGGTAGAAGACTTTAGCCATGGTTGCGTTTTGAAGTACAAGATGACTTTAAATCATGGCACGGATAGTGCAATCGCGTGCTTTGACTAGTGTTTAGCCATGGTAAAGGAAGACCCAGCCATAAGTGTGTCATAACTAGGAAAACCAGGCCAAGTTGTGACTTAACCCTTACCAAAGATTTTATTTGAGTTTTAGGGAACTCGGTTGTACCGAACCTGTCCAGGTTGGGCCCAAGTCAAATCCTAGCCCATGTAGGCATGTAGTGGGACCAAATACGGCCTTGTAGACATGTTTGGTGAACGCAAATATCTTTAAATATATTTTTAGGAAATTGGCAATTATTTTCTGAATATTTGTTATAGGTAGATTATAAGTATTATTATTATTAAATAGGGTTTTACAAATATTTGGCAATTATTTTCTAAATATTTGGCAATTATTTTCTATATATATAAATATAAATAAGACACTATATTATGAATATATATTATTAGGATATTCTTTTGGTTGCTGTGAATATATATTGTTGTAGTGGTAGGTATGCATAGAAGAATATTTATAAATATATATAAAGTGTTATATAAATAAATACATAAATGTGTGTGTATTTATATATAAATATATATATATATATATATGTATTTGTGTATATATAAATATATATAGTAATATGTTACGTATATATATATATTTATATATATATATAATATATATATATATATATTTTTATATATATATATATATATATATATATATATATATATATATATATATATATATATATATATATATATATATAAAATATATATATATATATATATATATATATATATATATATATATATATATATATATATATATATATATATATATATATATATATATATATATATATATATATATATATATATATATATATATAGGTGTATGTGTATGTATATAAATGTATATATATATATATATATATATATATATATATATATATATATATATATATATATTCTACATGTGTGTATGTTACGTATATATTAAATATAGGGAATGTTAGAGTGTTAAATCTATATATATGATTCATGTGCATATATATATATATATATATATATATATATATATATATATATATATATATATATATATATATATATATATATATATATATATATATATATATATATATATATAAATATATATTCATACATATATACATGTATATGTGTATATATGTGATATGCTAACATTAAAAACAAAACAACAAACACACAGCGAGCAGGCCCCCAACCCGAGCCCATTCCCCTTGCGTTCAGGCCGAGCAGCCCAAACGGCCAAGAAGCCCATGCTGGCCGACCCGGATACCCCATACCCGAACTCAGTCAGGTGCTCCGCTCGGGTTTTCCGAGCAAATTGTATAAATATAAGAGAGATCGAGAGGATCTCTTAAAGGTTCTAAACCCTAACCTACGCCACGCCGACCACCTTCCCTGGGCTTACCCCCACGCGCGTGTGTGCCGCCAAGGGCCGTCGCCGGTCGGCCGAGGCACGCGCACAGCGGCGAGCAGCAATAGCAGTACGAGATGGGGACAACAACTATGCGATTTGAAGGTACGAGTTCTCCGCCCACACTTATTCGTTTTACGATATGTAAAGTGTTTTAGAAAGCTTGTATAACCCTCTAGTGGCCCCAGCAAATAGTTTGCAATATAGTCGAGCCATTGATTCACAAAATGGAGGCAAACTTCGACAAAAACCCGTCGAAAAACAGAACATGAAACAGCCAGACACCCATTTTTGGAAGCGACAAATCGCGAATCCTTCGACTATTTAAAAATTTGTTTGAGTAGGTTCATAGCCAATATGTAGGGCTACAGAACCCAATTTACGGAAGTAAATTTTTTTGGCTATCTACCGAGAAATCAACTTCCCAAAGTAACGAAAAATCTGTTTTGAAAATTGTAGAAAATTATGAAAACACTCCGATACGATGTGCGTTCTGCCAATTCGGGCGATGTAGTCACGAACCATAAGCATCGAAAGGTGTGTAATGGCTTCGCGAACGTGTGTGCTTTGACGGAATTCAAATTGGTTGAGTGTGCGCGATGAATTTGATACATATCTGTAGAAATTCACCATATCGGCCTCTGTGCAAATTCCCCAATTACTTTGTGCACGCTCATCAGATCGAGACAAAACTTGTGCCAACAGGACCGTATGACTTTTCTGGTCCTGTATGCCAAGTTTGGTCCAATTCTGAGACAGTGGAAAGGGACTACCGTTTTGCGGGCCCTATGGTCCGATTCAACGGACAATTTTGTGCACGGCCCACCGAAATCTACAATTGGACATACTGTTGGGTTCGTGTTATCAAAACGAATCTGTAGACATATAGTTTGACGACGTTAGAGACCATTGACACCGACACATTTTTTGGTGCAAAATCGGGTCCAGCGACGGATACCGTTTTGGCCCAAAATTATCGTTTTGCCTCTGTATCCAGAATTGGACTTAAGGACAGGTAATCCTAGCTAATTTGACTATTCTGAGAATGTTGGCAATGTCTGTTTCAGCTTTCGGAGATAGTTGTGATGATTTGGACTTAATGGCTTAGTAGTTGACGATATTTTGTTGGATCCGCGTGCAACCTCCAGGCAAGTATACCTTGCCTCCCTCTACAGTTTATTTATATGCATATTATTATTATTATCTAGTTTTACTAGTTGATTATTCATATGTGATTTGTACATCGTGCAAGCTAGTATGTACATATAGTCCTTATTTTTAGTTAGCTGGTACACTATAAAAATTTGTCAGATTAGCGACGGCCCAATACGTCGCTAAATTAGTCGCTATTAGCGACGTCATAGCGACATTTCACGATGAATAGCTCATGAAATTAATATACGTCGTTATTTCGTTGCTTACTTCGTAGCTAGTAGCGACGATTAGCGACGCCTCTCTAAAACGTCGCTAATGTACACAATTTTAACGTCGCTAAATTTATGTCGCCAAATGAGCAGATTTTAGTAGTGGTAGTTCATATTGGATATACATATATAGCTCTTGTTTATATTTAATTTTGTATTTCATATTGGATTGGTTCTCTAGTGTATCTTGATTGGGTTGTGTCGTGTCATCACTGTACTTGGACTGAGTCGCATCGTGTCATAGGATGAATAAGTCATAACGGAACTGTTGTACCTTGAATTCCCGAAGCTAACCTACGAGTCCACACTAGGGGCGAGGGTTAGTAGTTATCTGTGTCATATGCTAGCCTACGAGTCCACACTAGGGACGAGGGTTAGTAGTATATGGTTCACACCTGCGAGTCTACACTATGGGTGAGGGTGATGCTAGCTTGCGAGTCCACACTAGGGACGAGGGTTAGTAGTATATAGTTCACACCTGCGAGTCCACACTAGTGACGAGGGTGATGCTAGCCTGCGAGTCCACACTAGGGACGAGGGTTAGTAGTATATGGTCCACACCTGTGAGTCCACACTAGGGACGAGGGTTAGTAGTTGTTCAAACCTGCGAGTCCACACTAGGGGCAAGGGTTTGAGTATTCGATTGGTTATCCATTGACATCGTGATATCGTGTTCTCTTGTTCTACTCCAGCAGTTCGTTTATGCGTAGTGATTCTTCCAGTCGTGTATAGTCGTATTTTCGTGTTGATTGGTCCTTTCCTATTTATTTCCTGTATTTTTTTATTGCATGATAAACTGCTAGATAGGCATGTTTTTATGTATCTTGCTATGTTCCCTGAGGACCTAATGATCTCTTCAGGTTTAGCGATTGCATGGAGTTAGTTAGCAGAGCGGGATGGTAGAGGATTACGATGCATGATACAGGTATTTGCTTGTGATTTTGTTATTATCCCCTCGTGCCTTATATTTCGTACCATGATATATTCTGCTTATTTTATAGACTCATATCATTCTTGTAGTCTAACCGGACAATATGATAATGGGCTGCAGGCCATGACCCATACTTGTTCATTTATATTTCGTATATTTATTATGGATTGAGATATAGATTTACCTTTGCCATGATTTGGCAACTTACCCTAGCCGTGACAGCGTTTACGTATTCGAGTCGGGCTGGAGTACGCTTGATGCGTAGCTGGCTTGCTCACGAGCTCGCGTCCAAAAAGCGGGTGCGGGTCGTAATAGTCCCTGAGGTTGCTGCTGGAACTGCCTCTGCTGGTGCTGCTACTGGAAGTATGGCCTCTTGGCCGGACCTCCGCTGCTACTGGCTCCATAAAAGTTTCGACCTCTCTTCAGTTTCAGCCCTAGGTCGTCCTCTGTTGCCATAGCTCCTGGTAGGATCTTCGTAAAAGTAGCATCCCGGTCACTCTTGGTCAAGGACCGGACCTCCATGATCAAACCATTGTAGAAATTCCTCGTCTTCGTCGTCTCGCTTAGATCCTTATTAAATCTGCTCAGCCGGCAGAACTCTCCAGCAAACTTCTCGACCGTCTGGTTCCCTTGAACCAGACTCTCGAACTACTACTCTATGCCTTCCAGTGCGACGTTTGGAAAGAATCCTCCTTGAACAGATTTTTTATGGCTGCCCAAGTCTTACCATCGGTACACACTCTAGGGTCTGTCTGATACCAAGTGCGGGCCAGGTCCTGCATCTGGCTACCTGTCGCCTCGATCTGAAGTCGGGCTGGTATCTCCGCCAGCCGGAATATCTCTTCGGTATGCTCGATCCAATCATCAGCATATAAGATCCCCTCTGTGCCTCGAAAGTACCTAGGACGCGTCTTCTGGAACTCCTGGATATGCTTGGCATCCTCGGGAGATACTGTTGAACCTGCCCTCCCTGTGGCTAGGCAGCCACCATCTCCACTATTGTCCTGACCAGCTGGTGGGCATCCTCTATGCCCTAACGGAAGTCAGCAGTCTGGCGCTGCTGCTGCTGCTGATGTGACTCCAAGATCCGCTCTACGAAGTAAAAAAAGGTGTGCAGTGTCAACCAATCCCGCAGGCGGCTGCTGCTGTGGCTGAAGCACCTCAGGAATAACTAGGGTTAGCCTCCGAACAGGTGGAGGTGCTCTCCCGAATATTGCAGAGGCTCCAACATGAGTAGGTACTAGGGGAGCTGTCATCTCAGGTCCCGGCTGAACTGGACGAGAAGCGGCAGACCTCTTTGACGTACCTTCTGTAATGGGGTGCTGCGATCGTGTCTCAATCACCATCCTGGAGACAGATCAAACAAGGAATCAATACTGAAAAAGAAGCGATAAAATCAAAGGAGGATAGTTATTTCAAAGGAAAGCTATTATCAGCAAGAGTTTAAATGGCAGGAATTTAGATTAGAGTTTTTCCTAAAAGTGATTGAGTACCTCAAAACTATATCCTATATCCTAATGCAGGCTGTAGTGATACTCTAGTTCGAATACCACTACAAAACTAGACCTGCACCGGCTACCACTAAAAACGTGTCACGACCCTCACCCAGTATAGGGGCATGAGAATTGGGTACGTCCAGCCTACGTTGCAGTGTCGGCGGTAGAATGCTGTCCTATGTCACATCATCTAACACAGAATAAATGTAACTGCACAAGATATACTCTTCGAACGGAGGACAATATAGAAGGTACATCTCAATCACAATCTAAGGTAGAAACAGCACGATATGATTGATTTGAAATCCAAAAGAAGTACAAACAACAGAGAAATAAGTCTAAGTGTCTATACGACACTACAACAACAGCATCCAAAAATAATATATCTCAGAATGTCAAAATAAGACAAGACAAGAAGAAATAAGATAACTGTTTAGCTAACTAGCCTAGACTAAAGGGATGGTGTCGTCAACTGCTGCAGGGTCCTCCTGTGGGATCAGCTCACAGGTATCATCCATGTGGGCTCTGTAGTATGTGGTACTAAAGTCCTCCTCGTCCTTTGTAATATTTTCAACAGGTCTAGTCAGGACAAGAACGAGCATAATACATCTCATGCAGTTCATATCATGACAGGAAATATAAAGCATGCAAAAGAGTAAGATATATGAACTGTAAGAAGATGTACATGAAAACAAAAGAGGTATTTATAAACTAGAAATCTATATATTATAAGTAAGAACTGTAAGTGATTAGTGATTCAAAGCACAATATGGTTATGTAAATGACACAATATTATACAGGAGTAATCTACAGAGGTTATACACGAGTAAACTACAAGAATGATCACATAACCACTTCTACTCTCCCGTCCCCAATCAATACACAAGGATCTAGTCAAGTTATGTTATTGTACACAAAGTTTAGTTTGTATAAGAAGATCATGTGAACACATGAGAGTACACGATTTCACACAATTTGTACACGAATAACACGAACACAAGGAGTACATGATGCCCATGATAAAGTACACAAACACGAAATACCCGATGTATCCGATGAGGGGATAACATCGCATGAAAGATCCATATAGTACTAATCTGTGATAATAAGTGTCAGCATCAAGTAAAGTAATCTAGAGCATTAATATAAGTCCTAGCAAGTATAAAATGATCAGACAATGTAGTCACCTGAAATCTGAATGTTTGTGAGAATATAAAGTTCGAAGCGAGGTAACTGAGTCCTATTTAGAGCAACAAAAGTCATGATGTATAGAAAGGGATTATAATTTGAAAAGTACCATGCATCTACATGTTTCTAGGTCAATATGGGCCAAAGTCAACTCTTGGTCAACTCTAAAAGTCAAACTAGGTCAAACTAGTTAGGGTTTGGTCAAACATGGTCAACTAGTCTAACTTAGTCCATTCTAAGTCTAAACAAGTCAAGCCTACTAGTAACCAAGTAAAACATAAACTCTCTAACATATAGCCTAATAGTCACTTGTTAAACCAACTCATAGCTAACCACATTAGCTAACAAGGCACATCATAGCACTATATATATATATATATATATATATATATATATATATATATATATATATATATATATATATATATATATATATAAAATATATATATATATATATATATATATATATATATATCACATTCACATATATCAAATACATAGAGAGGGAAATAGTGAGATATGTAAATAATGAGAGATTGTGTGTGTGTGTGTGTGTGTGCTCAAGTGTAGAGTGGACAGTGGTGTAATATGAGAGGAGGCTGTGGCATATAGTGTAGTATTAGAATGGAATAGAGTGTAAGAGATAGGGGTGAGTATGTAGGTGTGTATGAGTGTACAGATATAAAACTCAGTTATCTACATTAAGGTAAACTCAGTTATGTATAGGTTCTCAGGTTTAAGTTCAAACAAAACTTAGGTTATAAACATTGAGTTCTTAGTTATTGAAACAATCTCATGTTAAACCTGATCCTGAAAATACATTCTCAGTTATCTACATGTAACTTAATCTCAGCTAATAACAAAAAATCCCAGTTTTAATAATACATATTTAATTCTCATTCGAAAACAGATTTCACATATCAGTTTTGAACATTAGGATTAAAGAAATGGACTCGATAATGAAAGAACATCAAATCAGTCTCATGTATGTTAACCCAGCAGTGATTACAACTCAGATTTCATTTTAAAACCAACTAATGTTCAGTTTCATTCTCAGGTAATAGTATTCGAATTTCAGGTTAACCTTAGTTCTTCAATCTCAGGTATATCACTAGGATCTCAGGTTAACTTATATACATGTTCGATTTTAAGACATTTAGAATACAAAATGAACATGATATTGAAAGAACATGTATAAACCCAATCCAACATATAATTCCAGTTTAATTCATGCCATTACTGTTTATATTCTACATTAAAACTTCATATAAACATTCAAGAAAACTCATAAAATAGCTTCAACTGTTCACAGTATCAGAGTTCATGGAACCCTACATTGCAAACCCAAAATTGATTTCGAAAACCTAATTAAACATCAAATTGATGTGTGCAAACATTAGAGGCATATAGTACGTTTCATGGGGGATTGTCTCGTGTCCATACAACTAGACACGAGGTGTCAAATCACAAAATTAACCACACAAACACAGAACAAACTGGACAGCATCATGCGGTAGGTTCGAGGCTTCATGGACACGACACGGAGCACTAGGTGCCACGTGCTTGTGTCCACGTGTAGCTGGGGTGTTGCTCTACGTGGTCGACACCTCACCATGTGTCTACGACGTGGCCTCGTGTGGCACGAAGTGCGTGTCAGTAACCGAATAACACCATGTGTAAAATAGTGTAAACCCAGTGTGGGTATGTTTTCGTGCCCGACACGATACGAGGTCGTATGAAACTCTAGGGATGACCAACCAATCACTACCCCAAGGTGTCAACCAAGTGGCACGCGTCTACTTGGCCTGTGTCGAGAGAAACAACAATGAGGTAGCAGGACACAGCACCAGGTCTCGTACAGCACGGACTGTCCAATTTGGATACGAATATGACACAAAATCTAGCTCAGAGTTAGGGTTTTGCGTCCCTCATATATAGGGCAATCAAATCATGTAAATAGTTTCTGAAATTACGAACAAACAGTTCACTTGGGTATTTCATCAAACACCAATCTAAAAACTCCGATACGTGTCCGATACGCATACCAAATGGACACAAAATCCTACCAAACTTGATCTACAGGGGTATGACACCTAGATGTATGCATCTATGAAGAGAAATCATGATTTTAAAGTGTTTAGAGAGGTTTACCTATAGAGAGTTCAATCTCAATGTAAAAACCTAGGAATGAGCTCCTCTACCAATTTGCTATGGTTCAATGGTCCTCAAACCTTTCTAGCAAGCCTCCACTAGCCTCCTCTACTGTTGGGGATGATGATGCAATTTATTTTGACTCAATTTGGGATTAATTTGGATTAAGTGGGAGAAATTAGGGAAGAACTAGATTAGGGTTTCTTGTAGGTATTAAAAGAGGCAAGATGAACTCATGTGTTGCTATTTATACGGGGGTAATTTCCATTGTGGTCGACCATCTAGGTAGGAATTAGGGCTAGGCAAAAAGTTACATGTGTTGATAAGCATCTCCCTTTGCAAATCAAGTCCAATCAAAGGCTCAAAACAAAACTAGGTTTCCTTTACTAATATCTAACCAAAATATCCTACTTACACAATATCTAGATATTTCTAATCTTGGCACTTAGCTTAGAAGGTTCTTAAGTAATATCTAGTCTCATGGTCATATCTATATTAGGTTAACTTCTAGGTTAAGGCTTAATTAAATAATTAGCACATATTTAATTAATAAAAATTCAATTTTACAAAAAGTCAAAAATGACAAAATGATCGCAAGCTAAAAATGTAGTAGTGACACTCCTAGATATGCTAGTTTGTCACTAGGACCTATCAACTTATGAGTATCTAAGTTGTTCCACAGGCAAAAACTTACACTGGATCTTAGCGATCTTTAGTTTTTTCTATATCCGAAGAAAATGTCATATAATGACTCAGAAACACTTTAAATTATGTCAAACCAATTGTAGTCCATTTTTTTAGGAAATCTTTGGTTTGACTAAGTCAAATGTTTGGATTACTCCTAAATCATATTGTGTCATCAGAACACATTTAACAAAATGTATGATTCCACTAATTGTTGATATAAGCCTTACGATAACGAGTCAAAAATTAGCTGACTCTGTCATCTCTTCAAGTAAGACATAATATGTTTCAGCCATGGCTCTAAAGATTTATCTTTACTAGCCATGTTTGAAAAAATAGCAGTCCGAAGTACTAGAATAATAGTTTAAGTGATTTTGCTAATTAACCTTAAGAAATATTTAGTCTATCAAGTGTTGATTAACTTGGGTTAGTTGTAGGGGCCGGTTCCCAACAAGCAGAGGTCCACAGGGGGGATGATTAAGTACCGTGTCGCTAAGGACTATTTATGTCCGGTTGACAAAAGAATTATAGCACCACCGAATATAAGCAAAGAAAAAGTTTGTCTAAATATTGTAACAGATCAATATTGTTATTTCTTTCTGACTATAAATTCTATTATTGTGATAATATAGTCATTTGAGTTTCAAACATATAAACCGATGAAGGAAAAAATATCACATATTATCACCATATTCTACATACAGAAACCAAGATTAATGGCTGATAGACTTTCATATATTTGTCCAACTAAACATAGTAATCAAAGTGAATAAAATATGTGAATTATAAATGTAAAAAAGTTACATTTCCACATGTTCAGAACAATTTTGTACTTCTAGCCTTGATTTTGTCTTAGTAGTTATATTGAGATAGTTACATAATTTTGCTAAACATCCATCATCCAAGAATTTGGAAAATAGATTTACAAATATCAAGTTTAGAAAAATGGAGGGAAGGACTTCTGTATTACTTACCTTCATCCTTAGCAGGTTTGAGCATTTTCCAATAAGTCATAATCTCTAATGCTTCTGAATTGAAGAGAGAACATTACAAAGATCACGTTAATAATAAGTGAGTACAAAAATAAATTCGATTATCGTCACCATTAACAAGATGCCCCTTTCATAAAAGTTAAAATATTTATAATGATCATGTATTCAAGAAAATAGAAGTTACTTTGTATATTAACAAGAAATGTAACGATGCACAAACTTTTCTAACAATAATTTTTTCCCACAGTTTTAATCATGCATCATTTATTAAAATAAATCAACAACAACATATATTTATATTTTGACAAAATGTCAATGATGTATTGTGTTAGACTAGTGGACTAAGAAAGGAAGGCTTTTCCTGTTTGTATAAAGAGTTCTACTTAACAGTACAAGTCCAACTAAATATCCACCAAGGGTTAGGATGTTAAGATATAAAAAATATTAATGGATTTATTTTATCAATTTGATTTCATATAAATAGATATTGAGTTTAATGCACGATTATTCTTCTACCGTTTCTCCATTTCATAATCAATTGAATACTTGGTATTCTAATATGAAGAGGATTCATGGTTATTAAATTTAATCCATTAAATTCTAACCAAGTGGAGAATTAAAAGCACTCAATTGGTAAATATTTATCACATTTAAATAATCCAAAACATTCAAAAGGTAGCCATTGGTTAATGCCACAACATTAAAGAAGCATTGATGTGCTTAAGAGCTATAAATACTTATAAATTATGGCAGCGATTCACAATTGATACGGATTTTACAAGAGCACACAAAGCCGGTAGAAATGAATATCATTTATATACTAAAACATCATAATTTATATTAAAGTTTAGAAGAAGAATGTTAACATCTATATTACTTATATATTAAAAACTTGTATATTGTTAAATAGAAACTGCAAATTAAAAGTTTGATAACAAGAAACTTCAATATAGGATGCTGGTAGCTTATTCACCACAAGATGAAAGATATTTTAAAAAATATATATATTTAACATTGTAACGAAACTAACATATTGCTCCATCAAACTAACATAGTTGTCTACTAGTAAGACTAGCAGTCTCAGTTATAAGACGAGTATGGTTAAAATATAAAAATGTTTGAATTTAAAATTATAGTATTGTCATCGCAAAATTTGCAAGCATAACCTATAATAATAGATAGATTTCATAATACATTATGAAACCTTTTTCTTTTTAGTAATCACAATACTATCATTGCAAATGTTATATTAGATGGCTGGATGATAAAATAATTTTGTATATAACCTTGGGAAGTCAGCGTAGTAAATTTATTTGTTCTAATATTCTCAATGCCAACGTTCCACTTAGCAACTTACAGTGGGAATGTATTCTAATAGCAATATTACTGTGTCATGTACCATGTTCGTGTCTGTTGTTCCATAGCATTCTTTCATTCCTAGCATTTTTGCCCTTTTGACAAATTAAGCATATGTATGACAAAAATGTCGATAAATTAAATAAGTAAAGATTATAATTAATCTCATATGTATTTCTCAACAAGATTGAGGATATTACCAATATTTTTACTGGAACAAAGTTAACCTTGTGTGTCTTTGTATTGAGTCAATAACTAAAGGAGGAAAAGTCGTAAGACCACACCCAAAGAGTTGAATACTATTATGTGATTATCATTATATTTGTTTGCAGAAGAAATAATGGAAGACTAAATCAACATAAATTAATATGAAAGGATATAGAATCAATAGTATAAAATGTCTGCCATGCATTAGGTAAAATATCAAAAGAAAAGAAATCTAGCATATAGATCCTAGGGTATAATAATCCACTTTCACTCCATCCATATGGACAATTTTAGTTTTAGTTGCTTTAACAGAATTATTTACAAAAAACATTGGTTAACACATTTAATTAATCCATAAAAGATTATTAGCCCTCACAATATCATCATTCATTCAAACGATGAGCACCTTATTAATCAGGTTAATCGTTCACCAAGTAACATTAAATACAATTTAAATTCAGTGGTATCATTCAAGTTCCACAGTTGAGAAACAACGTCTTACCAACTATTCAAATACCAATACATATCATATTATGAACAAATACTTATATATGAAAAATACCAATCTAATGTCGATGAGTCATGATGAGGCAAATAAATAATAGTAAGAAAATTGAAAAATCATATGGATACGCTAGTACAATACATATCATATTACAAGAATTCTATAAGAATTAGTCCAATATGATTTTTGATTTTTTGCTCTGTACTCCAAGATAAAGCAGAAAATTAGTTTTCATACACAAAGCACTCTTATCAATAGGATACAAATTGGAAAACATGTTGAAAATACTAAAGTACTTCCAAACTAGAAATACGCTCTAGTCCATATTATACACAAACTTTCTAAATATCAATAATCAAATTAAAAATATTGCATATGAATATCTATACTAAACTCCAGTGAGTCAATTATATAATAATGATTTTACTCCTAGATTGTTAGATAAATATAATTTTTCTTATTCAAAACGGCAAATAAAATAAACAAAAATTAATGGTTACCGGCCTCCGAAAAAGTCGCACACGAAGCACTACACTAAGAGTTAATTCAGGTCTATGTGCAGACTTTTTCGAATGATCCTAGTGGTAAAAACCCCGCTATACCGGTGTCCCGTTGTCGCACACAACTCGGGAGAGATTGACCCTGACTTAGCTCTGCCCAGAGCGAGAATATGAGGAACAGAAAGAACTTCGTGATGAGAAGAATTTGAGAGAGATTCCGTAGAGATATTTTTTGTCCAAAGAGAAGAAAAAAGACAAATTATATAGGCATAGAACTATGTAACCGATGGCTGGACTTTAAGGACATAATTGATGCTAGATAAAGGCACATAAAAAATTATATTGAGACATTTGGATTAATGTGGGTAATCAGTAGGTGCAACTTTTGGATTAATGCAGAAATCAATCGGTGTAATATTTGCATTAATGTAAAATCAAAAGGTTTTTACTGTCCAACTTTCAAATATTTATAATTCATAAATGATAAAAAATTAATATGAGCAAAAAATTTTTAAAGGTCTCAGCCTGAACCCGAAGAGGAAATCGAATCGACATTCGACGCTCGCAGATGTGGGCACATACCTACACCCGTTACGTGCACCGAACCGAGCCGAGCCGGATGTTGGCGTCGGCGCATGCATGTGGTCCATAGGGCAGCCACCCAAGAGTTCAATGAAGCAAAGGAGAGCAAGTGTATATATGCACAATTCATGGGAACTCCCAACCGATGTGGGACTATTAATGGGAACATGAACTTTTGTTATGTCAGCTCAAACACACACTCACAATCAACAATCCCCCTAACCCCTCCCCCCCAAAGGTCAAGTTCCAATGTAACAGAAGAAAAGAAAATAAGAGAAGAATAAGAGAATTTTTGAGCAGTTATAGACGATGCATAGATGAGTAGACTACAACCTTGAATCACACTTAGTGATTATTGTATTTGTCTAAAGAAGAGCTTGATGGACTATGCCTTGAATTAGTTTTCTTGAACCAGATTCAGAAAATAACACACATAGTACGCTAGAGGTAACTGAATCTTTTGGGTGGCACATTTGGTTGGCCATGCGTACTTTTTTATATTCAAGAGAGTTGTCTAGGATCCCCATGTCCTATAGTTGTGGCCTTCATAACCTCTCATATAGGTAAGTCCTCAAGGTATGTGATAGGAATCAACCCTGTATATCATGTTTGGACTTATTAAGAGTTTAAACTTACCCTACCCATATCACACCAGAACATTGTCAATATAGGGATGGGGTATCCATGTACACATGTACAACCTTTTGGGCATTTATTTTAAGAGAATTTAATCTCAGGGTCAGTGTTCCACAATAGTCACCCAGTCCAGCTTGTTCCTATCTATTAAACTGGCTTCTTGGGATCTCCAGTCAGACTCGGTTGGGTTGCCACTGGTGACGAACTTGTGTGCTTAACCCCATCCCTCTGGATGATTCTAGGATCAATGTCCTAGAAGAACTCTTTGTTAAGAGTAAACAGACTCTTCGTCAAGAGATCTATAAAGTTCTTTTTATGACTTTTATAGTCAAGAACCACATTTTTGCCTTTTAGGCTCTTTTAATGTCTTGAAATGCAGCTGCATATACTTGTTCATCCTAGAATTCACAAGATCATGCTTTAGCAGTACTTTAGCATATTTTATAAAAATAACCGGCACATAAATATCTAGATCACGTATATGCATAATAAGATGCTTGATATATTCTGTTTCAATATATTATGAAGTCATAACAGGAGTAAAATTAGCTTTGATCTATTTGCTATATACATAGTAAGATGTGTGAACCATTCAACTTCAGCACAAACTATGTTAGATATACTATTTCAAATTCTTTGATACTCCTAGCTATGCTAGTTTGTAACTAGGACCTATCAACTTATGAGTATCTAAGTTGTTTCACAGGTGAAACCTTACACTGGATGTGAGTGATATTTAGTTTTTTTTATATCCGAAGAAAATGTCATATAATGACTCAGAAACACTTTAACTTCTGTGAAACAAATTATACTCCATTTCTTTAGGAAATTTTTTGTTTGACTAAGACAAATGTTTGGGTTACTCCTAAATTAGACTCTATGTCATCAGAATCCATTTAACAAAATGTTTGATTACACTAATTGTTGATATAAGACTTAAGATAATGAGTCAAAAATTAGCTAACTTTGTTACCTCTTAATGTAAGCCATAGTATCATTCAGCCGTGGGCCTAAAGATTTATCTTTACTAGCCATGTTTGCAAAAATAGCAGTATAAAGTACTAGAATAATAGTTTAAGTGATTTTGCTAATCAACCTTAAAAAATATTTAGTCTATCAAGTGTTGATTAACTTGGGTTAGCTGTAGGGGCTGATTTCCAACTAGCGGAGGTCCATAGGGCCGCAGAATATAAGTCAAAAGAAGGACCCTTTTGGCTTGTATCCAAAATATTCTCAACTTTTAAAACGTTAGATTTAAAGAAATTTACAATTTCACTAACTATTTTCTTGTGACTAATTGTTTTTAATAAGTCAAAAGAATTATAGCGCCATAGAATATAAGCACATGCAAATTTTGTCTAAATATTGTGACAGAACAATATTGTGATTTCTTTCTGAGTATAAATTCTAATATTGTGATAATATAGTCATTTAAGGCTCAAACATATAAACCGATTAAGGAAAGAACATCATACATTATCAACATATTCTACATACATAAATCAAGGAAAGAATATCATACATGACTAGTAGTATCTTCGAAGGTGTAGCCAAAATTTAATTATGGGCATTGTCAAATTTAGAATATTTTTAGTTTTGATCGTTGTCAAAATTGTATATCACACATAATTTTTAACGAAAAACGTGAAGTAATACGTAATTTTGTAAAAAAATAGTACCTAATTTGACATCAGTCATGGTGACGCTAAAAAACAAACATATCGAAGTGATTGGTTAGTGATGAACAAAGAAAAAATCTTTTAAATACTTTTGGTAATTGAAGGTTCAGTTAAATATTCCTAGCCATGCAATAATAATTAAAATATTTTGATTGGTAACATATTTCATGGAAGTCGAAATCGTGGGAATGATGTTTAAGCTGTAGTCGAGTTTTTCTTTTCTTTATAGTTGATTTTCATATTCATTTAAGAAAAAACAACATATTGGATTAAAAGTTTCAACCTTGCTCATAACTAAAAAGTTTCAAAAAATTGTAGTACGTAGGCTCAAAGAAATAGTTTGGGCATGTTCAACACATGTTTTAATCAGCATAATGCATCATGAAAATAGCATTACTTTGTGTGAAGTGATATTTTACTAGAAATTCAACTGGATAATACTAGAAGAAGTGGTACATTTCATTGTCCATTACAATCTTATTTTATATCATAATTGTCTCCACCTTTTTGCCTAATTGGTGTGTGGCATTGGATTATTTAATAGGTTTAGATATGAAGGGACTACATGGTTAATTTCTTTAAATTCATTGTCGTTGAATGGATATATTTTGCAACATTGTGTATCGGCTTCGAACTCGAAGGAACTATATGTTTGAATTTTAAAAATCCATAAGCATTGATGAGTACTTCACGCTTGATGGGTGTTGCGTGATATATAGTATATTGGGTCTAATCCAAAAGAGGCTTCTCACTTAATCTCTCCAAATCCATTAGCATCGATGAATGCTTCAGGTTTGGTGGGTGATGCTGAATGGTGTATCGGTTCTGGGCCCCTAGGGGCTTCACGCTTGATATATCCAAATCCATTAGCATTGACGAGTGCTTCAGGCTTGGTAGGTGATGCATGATGGTGTATCCGGTCTGGCCCTCCAGGGACTTCATGCTTCATGTCTTCGTATGGATTGGCATTTATGAGTATTTCAGGCATGGTGGCTGCTGTACGATGCTGTATTGGATTCGTGCCCTCAGGGGATTCACACTTGATTTCTCTATATCTATTAGCATCGATGAGTGCTTCGGGCTTGGTGGGTGACACAAGATGATGTATCGGGTCTGGACCGCCAGGGGCTTCACGCTTGACCTCTTCCAATTGATTAGTGCCGATCTCTTGGTGCTTCTCCATCAATAGATTTTTAATGTGTCGAGACCCATTGGCAACAACTATAGACGTTACAAAAGCCATCACCATAAAAAAGAAGAACGCTTTTGTTGCCTTTAAAAATATTAACAGTACATGTAAATGGTAGATTGGAAGGTTGTATATTCAAATTGATGGTCATTATAGTTATTTGTAGGCCTTTTGGCCAATGAATGTAAAAGTAACACGTCATATTAACCATAATAAAAACTATCACCTATTTTTTGTAAAAAATAAAATAACAATAAATTGACAATGTCAAAAGATAAACATGTCAAACTGATCCATTCTTGCCAAAAATAAAAACTATATTTAGTATTTCTTGATATTTGATGTTCAGTTATATATACAACCACCAAGTAATAATATTGATATTTTGATCGATAAAATATTTCGTACAAGCTGAAATTACAATAATAAAATTGAAAGGTATATCTTTTACGTATAGTTTCTTTGTATTTGGTTTGCTAGTTTATTTTAGGTTGGATTTTCTTTTCTTTTTCATTTAAGACAAAATGAAGAATAGTCTAAACCAAAAACCAAACTAGAAGAAATTAGCAAATTAAAAAGTGTTTTTAAATTAGAAAATTTTAGCCAAATGCTAGGCATAACCTATGTTTGTATCACAACAACACCAAAAATAACACATACAGATAATAAAAAAAGGTCGATCTATTGCTCTAAATCATATGTTCAATCAAACCCATAGTATAAAGTAAAATGGTACAATCATTATTTTTAAGAATATCATAAAAAATAATATCTTCATAATACCTTATTTATCTTCGTAGAGGGAGGAGACCTTGATTTAGAATTTTATGAGCATACACATGACTATTCCTTGATTGTTCTCTAAAGTCAACCCATAAATTTTTATGAATGTTCAATACATATTTTGTTCAACAAAACACTATAAACTATTTTTTATTATTATGATGGCAAAAAGCTACTAGTGGCAATAAACTCACAAAGAAATTGCACTATTGAAAGTGATAGTTTGCTAGAAACTTAACTTCAAGAATAATAGATAAAAAAAAGTTGTATATAATTCATTTTCCAATGTAATCTCATTTTATAGAGGAGTACAACATCTTTTCGGTATATTTATTAATCTGGACTGAAAGGAAGTTCATATTTGATCTCTCCAAACCAATTAGCAATGATGGCCGACACATGAATCTTTGTCATACGGTTACTAGAAGGAACATGATACTTCATCTATCCGAATGAATTGACATCGATGGCCCGATGCTCTGTGTATAGCAGTTCCGGACAGGAAGAAACTTGATCCATGATCTTTTCGATGGTTCCAGAGTTAGTAGGATGTATGGGTTCTAGCCATGAAGGGACATGTAAAGATTTCTCCATACCGATTTTCATCAATATGTTCAGTCTCAATGGATATTACATGTTTATGCATCAATTTTTGTCTAAATGGTTGTGACACTCGTCTCATAGAATCGGTATTTATATTCGGATACGTATTTTGTAGTGTTTTCATACTTTCTTGATTTTTGGACCGGTTTAAAATATTTCCTAAATTATAAATTTTTTTCTTAACCGGCATACCGATAGTGTACCGATGGTATACCACCCAGGGGATATTTTTTGCTTTTAGATATTTTTGATTTTAGATATTTTGATGAATATTTTTTAAATATTTTCATGAATAGTATTTAGATATTTTCTTGAATAGTGATGATACATTCTATTATCCATTGGTTTCTTGGTTTTCTTCTGGACGGTCGAGATTAATCCCGATCGAGTCGCATATCGCGATCAGACGATCACGATTACTTCATCCCTTCTATATATATCCATTGATTTTCCCTTTCCTCTCTCTCTTTTCATTCTTTTCACTATCTCTTTATTTTTTCTTCTCTTCTTTCCCCTTGGCTATGCATGGGGACTGACCTTGAGGCCTTAGGTGTGGTGTCTAACCCCCTAGGAGGAGTAGAAGCTTAGGATTGGTTGCTAGGGACTCTAGGCAGTTACATCTTGCTCAAAAGTGACATTACCATGCTTTATTTTTAGTTTTCATAGAAAGTAAAGTTTTATTGTTCTATAACATGCTTCTTTAAATTTTTAACATCTTTAGTGTATAGTATTTTTGGTTTTGGTCAGTGTTATTGCATAGATCTGAGTTTCTAGATAGTATTTTCGTGTACTTTGAGTTGTTCATCTTTTAATTTTCTAAATCGGTAAAAACTAATGCTTTCCTGTTGTAGAAAAATCAATTTTATGCGATTTTCACTTTTAAAAATTTGAATTTTCATTTAAATGAGGTTTTTATGGTCGAAACAGGATTTGCCATTTTTCAAGTTTTTGTCGCTGTTACAAAATGGTATACAGGTGTATACTGACGGAATACAGAATTTATACCCCAAAAATTCTATGTTTTGTCCAAAATACCGCCGGTATACCGATTTTGGCTGTTTTTGGCTGATTTGAGTTGTTTTTGTCCGTTTTTGCCTATTTTTATCCGTTTCTGCTATTTTCTTCGATACATATGATATCTTATTATGATCTATGTTATTTTATAGTTAGAAAGTGATGTATACCCTATATACATGTCACATGTTTGTTTTTACATTTTGTTTTATGTCCTTATCATTTAGGGACACCCCACATTATTATTCATTCGAGGATTTTATTGCTCCGTCTTCTTCGGTAGTTCAGGCAGTAAATCAGTATCGGATCCTGCATTTGCAGAGTCATGTGTTTAGGCTGCTTAGTCCACTCTACTCCAGTCAGTTCAACCAGTTTAGTCAGCTCAGCCATCTCCTTCACTTCCATCAGTTCAACCAGCACAGATAGATTAGCAGGCTATATTTCAGATGATGAGGGGCATTACTATCCAGTCTATAGCTCTTGTAGTTACAGCTCTAGATCATCGAGCTCCTAGTCAGGTAGTACCATCAGCTCGGACGACGGTATCAGTATAACAGTTAGGGTGTACATACTATGAAAAGCTCCGGGCATGAAGCATCTCAGTACATGAGGGCCAATGGTAAGTATCTCAGGTGTGGAGCTCTGATCACATATAGGGTCTTGCCACTTTCTATTAAGAGGCTTCGTTAGTTGCCTAGTGCCCTTGGTGATTGAGGCCAGAGAGGACCAGCGGAGTCAGCTTGATCCCATGTTCAGCATCCCCTTCCGACGCGGTATCAGCAGTTTTAATGTCAACATCTGGCCTAGTTTACCCAGGTCTAGCAGGTTAGGTAGAATCAGCAGCATGTCAGAGCGCAGCCCTGATGCATGGTCAGAGAGAGTTTGTTATCATATAGCAGATGTTGGCTGAGAGAAGTCAGATTGTTGATAAGCCTCTGAGGTGTTCCTTCAGTCATTCTTATTCTTCGGTTTCTTCGACGGCTTTGTATTCTACTTATCCCGGAATGCGATGGTTGACTTGACATATTCAGCGAGTCAAGGCGAGTTTCTTGTACCACTTTTCTACCTTCGTATCACGTGATACGCGATATCTATCGTGTATCCTGACTATGTAGGTGCATCATGGATTAGAGTTATGTCTTCGACTGAGTTGTTGGTACCGACTTTCTTCAAGACTTGAACCCTGTCCAATTTGTGAATCAACGTAGGCAAGCGAGGTCTAATCCCTACTCAACTGACTCAGCGGTATATTATTCCATATGCCTCATAGTTCTATTTTTTCTTGTATTATATATGTGTGTATTTATTATTATTTTTACATTTATTTAAATTTTGTATCTCAATTATCACTTATATACGGGATGTTTTTTTCGATGAGTTATGATTTTTGACCTTATTTTAGCATGTGTGTTTTACTCGTCTAGTTTTAGGAAATTCTGAGGAGGAAATTTTTTTAAGGATGGGAGAGTTGTGAGACTTGTCTCACTGAATCGGTATTTATATTCGGAACATATTTTGTAGTGTATTTCAGTACTTACTTGGTTTTTGGAACGCTTTAAAACTTTTTCTAAATTATAAATTTTCTTCTTGACTGGCATACCGACGGTGTACCGGTATATACCAACGATATACCACACGAGGGATATTTTTCATATTTATATATTTTTTATTTTAGATATTTTGATGAATAGTATTTAGATATTTTGATTAATAGTGTTTAGATATTTTTTATGAATAGTGATGATTCATTCTATTATCCATTGGTTTCTTGGTTTTCTTCTAGACGGTCGAGATTAATCCTTATTGAGTCGCGAATCGCGATCGGACGATCACGATTAATTTACCCCTTCTATATATATCCTTTGATTTTTTTTTCTTTCCTCTCTTTTATTTTTTCACTCTCTCTTCATTTCTTCTTCTCTTCTCTCCCCTTGGGCTATGCATGGGAGCCAGCTTTGAGGCCTGGGGTGTGGTGTCAAACCCCCCTAGGAGGAGGAGTAGAAGCTTAGACTTGGTTGCTAGAGACACTAGGCAAGTACATCTTGCTCAAAAGTGACATGACCATGCTTTATTTTCATTTTTCATAGAAAGTAAAGTTTTACTGTTCTATAATATGCTTTTCTAAATTGTTGACATCTTTAGCATATAGCATTTTTGGTTTTGATCGGTGGTATTGCGTAGATCCGTGTTTCTAGATAGTATTTCGAGTATTTTGAGGTATTTATTTTTCTATCATTAAAATCAGTAAAAAAAAATAATGCTTTCATGTTGTAGAAAATTCAATAATATGTGATTTTGACTTTTGAAATTTTGAATTTTGATTTAAAATGATGTTTTTATGGCCTAAAATTTTTTTGCCACTTTTTCAAGTTTTTGTCGCTATTACAAAATGTTATATCGACTGTTTACCGGTGTATACCGACGAAATACAGAATTTATACCCCGTAAACTCTCTGTCTTTTGGTCGAAATACCGTCGGTATACTACAGTATACCGATTTTGGCTGTTTTTAGCTGATTTGAGCTATTTTTGTCCCATTTTGCCCGTTTTCGTCCGTTTTTACTTTTTTTCAATTTAAATGATGTCTTATCATGCTCTAGTGTTGTCATATAGCTAGAAAGTGATGTACACCCTATAAACATGTCACATATTTATGTTTACGTACTCTATGTCTAGATTAGAGATAGTGGCTCGTAGTAGCGCACTCATGTGTTGATTTCCTTATTAATTTCTAGATCAAAGATATGAGTACATATTCTTTCTTGACACCATGGATATAGGTTGTTAAATGTTAAACCTATTGCATCTTAGCACTAGACAATCGAGTGTGAGTATTATCCCGTGTATCGCATAAAATTAGTACGGGAATGTTCGCAAGTGATAACTTACGAATTACTTATACATAGCACACGTCAACTTAGGAAATCTTGAGTGTCCACGACTTGAGAATTTGACATGAATATGATAAGGTAAATGACCAGCAAATTCAAGTAGATCATTGTAGGAGGAAATTCGCACTACCAACCCCGAGCTCCAAGGGCCCCGTGAGGCGTGGCATAACCCTGCTAGGCAAGGGCTCCAGGACCTACCAAGTTTGCGCGTATTGATACACGATCAAGTCATATGTTGTGCCGGGTTGTGGCACAATCAGTTATATGTTTTATATGTTACGATCGAGTCCTATGTCGTGCCGGGTAGCGGCACAGTCAGTTAAATGTTTTCTTTTACAAGTTATGATATGGTTGTTCACTTTATATTCAAGACATATTTCTTCTACCAAAACTCTTATTGACCAACAGATGTAAAAGTTACTCGTACCCTAAGACCTCCGGGATTCTGCAGTCAGGTAGTTGCGATGATCCTCAACTTGTATTTTAGTAACTAGGTTTATGATAACCCTAGTTAGTTAATGATAGAAAGTCGTAGGCAATGATTGGTAGTACACTTTGGGTAGTGCGTTACTTTATATGCTCTTTGTGTCGGTGATTGGCCAGAGGCTAAGTTCTGCTCGAAAAAAGATCTGCAATCCCGGTCCTTGTTTAGTTTAAGGGTTGTGGCTTCTACTTCGAGTTGTTCCTAAGTCCCTTGTTGCTTATCGGCTTATTAATCTTTATTACTATATTGTTCAGTATTTCCATTCAGTCATTTCTATTCTCGCGATGCGTGCATTGGTACCGTACTAGTCTCGACCCGTATTTATTTATTAATGTATATGTATTATTGTTGTATTGTTGTTGGGCTTTGTCGTTCACCTCGAGCTTTTCTTATGGAACTTGCTATTTGGGGTTTTGACCCCACACTGGTTTTCTATGGCCAGGTTCCATAGTTGATCTCGAGGTTCTACCATCTTCTTCTTCGAACGGATCGTACTCAAAGGACTGACACGGATTAGCGAGTGTGTTACCTTTATCTCCCACTCTATTTTTGTACTTTTATTTGATGGTGTTTAGCCAAGGGCATGTGTTAGTCCTTATATCTGGATTTTGTTCCCTCGGTCTATAGACGACATGAATGTATATTCTGGACCGTGGCTAGTTGCACATTTATGTACCTTTGGTATATTCAGTTGTGTATCTTTTATTATGTTATCTCTCATGATTATATATGCATTTGTGTTGGGACGTCTTACCCATCTCATATGTAATTTACTCTTTACTGCTTCTTGTGTTGTTTGGATTGAGATATGACTTAGCTGACCTTAGGAGTCATCAGTGGCATGCTAGATTCCTCCCACTTATCTTCTAGACAGCCGTAATCGTATAATAGGGTACTAGCGTACTCTGATATACGTAGCCGGCTTTATTTCATCCCTACTTTCCAGTATTCTGGTTCTGGGGCATGACAAAATCGACCTTTGATCTCTCCAAACTATTATTGTTTGTCATATGCTTGTGAGCCATAATCTGGCTAGTAATATGTCATTAGTGATCTTGATGGGTCGGATCCATTAGCAATGCTGACATCTAAAACCATCACCATTACCATGCAAACAGAGGGACAATTTAGAAGTGCATGTCAAATAAATTAACATTACTTAAAAAATTGCATGTTAATGTAACATTTAATTTAATTTTGTAACAAAAAAGAAGTAAAATGTTACTTTGAAACAAAAAAATAACACGTAATTTGGAGAATGGTTAGTAAAATAAATGTCAAAGTAATTCATTCATGTCAAGTTAGTTCTAACACCATCATCAGATGAAATTAAAACACTTTGCTCGCCTTCCAAAATGCTATGATACTTACTAGTAGTATCTCAAATGGTGTACCAAAATTTAATTATGTGCATTGTCAAATTTACACTTTTTTTTAGTTTTATCGATGTCAAAATTGCATATCACATGTAATTTTTAACTAAAAACTTGAAGTAACACATAATTTTGTCACAAAAAATAGCACCTAATTTGACGTCAGTCATGGTGACGCTAAAAAACAAACATATTGAAGTGATTGGCTAGCGATGAATAAAAAAAAAATTTAAATACTTTTGATAATTGAAGGTTTGTTATATATTCATAGCCATGCAATAATAATTATGATATTTTTATTGGTAAAATATTTCATAGAAATCGAAATCGTAGGAATGATATTTAAGTGTTGAGTTTTTATATCGTACTGGATAATACTAGAAGAAGTGGTGCATTTCATTGTCCATCACAATCTTATTTTATATCATAACTTACAAATTAAAAAAAATTATATATATATCTATATATATATATATATATATATATTATATATAATATTGTTCCAACGATACAATTGACTCCACCTTTTGGCATAATTGGTGGGTGGCATTGGATTATTTATTAGG
>JANAVB010038741.1:0-18471 GCA_029216955.1 Iris pallida | reverse complement strand
CATGAAGACATCGTCCCCTATCACAAAGCAGCGTTGGATATTATCTCAACCTTCACTGAGTTCTTCATAGAACACGTGCCTCGGCTTCAAAACTTGGAAGCTGACGCTCTGTGTCATGACCCGTACCCACTTTTCGGATACGAGCCTGTGTCCAAGCCCAACCTACACCGCAGTGTCGGCGGTAGAACGCTGTCTAGTATACACAAGTCATAGAAATCTAGAACTGTCAAGGCAATCTATATCTCAACCACAACAATCAGAAGATACAACTAACTCAAATGAGTAACGAATAATACTGAAGGACAGAATAACGAATAATATAAAATGAAGTCTCAAGTATCAATAATCCAAGTCACGTCCGGTGGATACAAATCCACTACCGGTAGACGAAAAAATAAACTAAAGACATGAAATAAGATAACTGGGTCCAAGCTGCTAATCATCAATAGCATCATCACTGCATGTACCATGGTCTGATGCTGGCTAAACATGCTCGTCTGCATGTGGCTCAAACTCGACTAAACCTGAAGAGATCATCAGGTCCTCAGAGGACTAGCAAGATACATAAAAACATACCTTTCTACAGTTTATCATGCATGAAAAGAAAACAGGATATAAGCAGGAAAAGACCAAGCAAACGTGATACACGAATATATGAATAACTACGCATAAATGAACTGCTGGAAGAAACGTGTGAACATGAGATCAACGGATACAAATTCTCGTCCCGAGTGTGGACTCGCAGGTTTGAACTAATCACTAACCCTCGCCCCGAGTGTGGACTCGCAGGTCAGTTCAAGACAATTCACCCTCGTCCCTAGTGTGGACTCGCAGGTACAAACGGTCAACCCTCGCCCCGTGTGTGGACTCGCAGGTTGCAAAAATCAAAACAAGAAAATAGCAGTTCAGTTTATAACGCAGTCATCCTATGATACAACTCAATCAAGTACAAGTGAAAAACATGTCCGATATGGCTACAAGGCTAACTGTGAACAAGGACTATATAACAATGAAGAAACACATGTCAGCAATCAAATCAGAATCAACTGGATATTGAAATAAGATAAGCATGTAAATAAAGCTGTAAAGAAAAGCAAGGTATACTTGCCTGTGGTTCCGGCTGCTGATATGGATTACAATCCGTATCGAGGTCCAAGTAACCTGTTTTGATAATTTTACAGTGTCAATAAGGTAATAAAAGAAACTAGCAACCTATCTATCCTTTTTGTTAGGCTTCTAGACCATTTCCTATTCCGTTTGTCCATTATGCTCTAAATCTAGTTTTCTATATTAGTTGGTTGAAGGTACTAATTAGGTCACCTTTACTTATTACTCATACATTGTATCCAAGTATAGACTCATAGCTAGTGTCCTTTCATACACTTATGTCCTGGTTTTCACCCTCTAGTTAAAACTCCCTTGCTTACCTTACTAGTGGGTACATGTGTACCATGGTACTCTCATCATTCCTATTACAGGAATTTACATTCCAACTTGACTCTGGCGTCTTAATTACTGATGCTACTAACCTGCTCTCAAACTAGGCCAAAGCCTCTACCCTTATTTCATACTCAGATGTTATCTGCGGGTGAATTCTTGGTGTATCTACTCTCTATGGCTAAGCTATGCTTATGTCCATGTTCCCTATTGCTGCTAGTACCTAGATGACCAAGGCTTGGTACCCCTCATATTGTCTACTTACTCAACCTGCCTCTGCTACAGATAGACATGAGGTTAAGATATGAACTCAGTCCTTGCATTTCATTCGTACATAGGCATAGGCACTACTTGGGCTTATATTGACCTGCACAGGAACATGGTTCCTAACTGCATCCTCTCTGTAGGTACCAAGACAAACCCATATGTTATCAGTTTGTGTGCCCAAGCTAGGTGCACTCTTGAATTGACTTGGTATCAATATGCTTTGGTAACAAACTACTACCTAGATGCACTAGTTAATTTCTGAGACTTCCTGGCTTGACACTAAATGATGTGCCATTAAAGGCTCATCTGTTATGAAAGCAAATGCTCATCTGACAGGAGTAAATTCCCAAGTCCACCAAGATATATTGGTTTCCTAATATAGGATATGCGGTTAATGAGCCAATGAGTAAATTGTTACTCTGGCAACAAGAGGCTAATGCATGACCTGTGTCCCAACAACCTGATACATGAGGTATCTAGAACCAAGGAGACGTCTATGTGCTGGTTAGACAAGGCTCTGCCACACAGGTCTTTGACGTTTAAACCCCGGGATTCTGTCATTCATATCGGCTATGGTTCGACTCCTATACATTCAATTGAACCAAAGTGTTACTGCTTGTATCCACAGCAGTAATTAACAATCCCTATGGTATCATTGACACCTAATTATATGGCACAAAGATTATATTTCAAAAGAACCATCATACCTCTAACCCCTATGGCTCTGATACCTTAACCCGATGTTTGTTACCCAGAGCATCCCCTCGCTAATACTTCAACTCTGAACTACTCTGATACTAAGTGTTCCATTGCGCTATCGAGTATCAAACCTCATATGAAGATTTAATTATGGTACCCGGTATTAATTCTGATACTGAAATACCATGTGATACCAAGTATCAAGTTTGATACGAAGGGTCCGATATCGTATCCTATGTCAAATCTGGTACCAAAATACCATGCGTTATTCAGGTGTAATTCTATTCTAACCCCATACTCAAACTCGAAAGCACTGCAAGTTATATACCAAGGTGTGACTATAACATATGTTCAGGAAAACCCCCATCAGAGAAAGGTGCGTTCCCTCAACCTGTCACCTACACATGTGCACTCCCATATGTATGATAACAGGTACACATACCCGAAGACAGAGTTAGGGATTCCTTGGTTGCAATTGACTCATAATCTGCTTAGCATATATGAGAGGTAAGTTTTTACTCTAACCCAGGGTTAGCAATAACTGTCCTGTTCAGGGACATGGCTCCTACTGTACAACCCTGTAGAAAATAATAGTTGGATTATTTTATTGATGGACTACTTCACTACTTATAGGGAGTCTAGCTCCTTTACATACTACATATTTCGATGTAGGACTAAAGTCCCTTATTGATTCTCAACACTCCCCCTCAAGATGGGCGATAGATATTGATCATCCCCATCTTGTTACATAGCTTCGACAGACTTAATGAACTAAGACCCTTAGTCAGACAGTCTACAACTTGTTCTTCTGAGCGGACATGGTCAATCTTCAGTATCCCTTGTTCCAGCTTCTCCTTGATGAAGAATCGATCAATCTCGATGTGCTTCGTTCTGTCGTGCTGAACTGGATTGTTAGCTATACTTATTGCAGCTTGATTATCGCTCAGAAGACGTAATGGTGCTCCCTTGTCTAGCTTCAACTCTGTCAGCAGTGCTTTCACCCATAGTAGTTCTCACACCCCTAGAGCCATTGCTCTGTATTCTGCTTCAGCTATCGACCGTGCTACCACTGACTATTTCTTGCTTCTCCATGAAACTAGGTTTTCTCCTACAAAAACACAGTACCCCGTGGTAGACCTTCTGTCGTCTATGCAGCTTGCCCAGTCTGCATCACAGTATCCCTCAATATCTGTACATCCATTCTTCTTGAACCACAGTCCTTTTCCCGGCGTCCCTTTCAGATATCTTAGGATCTGAAATACTGCATCCATATGACCCGTTCTTGGATCATGCATATAGCGGCTTACAACGCTTACTGCAAATGAGATATCAGGATGAGTATGCCCTAGATAAATCAGTCTGCCTACTAGCCTTTGATACCTTTCGCGATCAACAGGCTCTCCTGCTTCTGCTCCCATCTTGCACTTCTGGTCAATTGGAGTGACTGCTGCTCGGCATCCCAGCATCCCTGTCTCCTTCAGCAGATCTAGTACATATTTTCTTTGTGAGAGAATAATTCCTTATTCACCATCACACACCTCGATACCTAAAAAATATCTCATCTGTCCTAACTCCTTCACCTCAAACTCCTTAGCGAGTTTCGACTTCAGCTTAGTGATCTCATCAGCATCATCACCTGTGATCACTATATCATCCACATATACAGCAAGTATAGTTATGTGGCCTCTTGCATGCTGGAGGAAGACCATGTGATCTGTATTTGTCTGATGGTACCCCATGCCAGTGACAGCCTTTCTGAATCTGTCAAACCAGGCTCGAGGAGATTGCTTCAGCCCGTACAACGACTTCTTCAGCTTGCATACGTTGCCATGTGACGTCCCTTTATCTGAATCTGACACAAAGTAGCACCCCGGAGGGGGTTCCATGTACACTTCTTCTTGTAGGTCTCCATGGAGAAATGCATTCTTTACATCCAACTGGTATAGCTTCTACCCATAGTTTGCTGTAATGGAGACCAGGGTTCTTACGGTACTCATCTTCGCTACTGGAGCAAAAGTCTCATCGTAGTCGATGCCATATGTCTGGGTATAGCCTTTTGCAACCAGTCTCGCCTTGTACCGCTCAACTTTTCCTTCTGGTGTCTCCTTCACTGTGTACACCCATTTGCATCCCACAGCTTTCTTCCCTTCAGGTAATGGCACCAGCTCCCATGTCTTATTTTTCTTTAGTGCCCCAAGTTCTTCCATCATTGCAGCTTTCCATCTTGGGTCCTTCTTTGCTTCCTGCCAATTCTTAGGTAAAGAAGTGGAGTCTAACGAAGTGAGGAAGGCTTGATAAGTCGGAGAGATATTAGAATAAGACAAGTAGTTGGCGATATCATGTTCATAATCTTGATAACGAATAGGAGCCTTTTTCGCATTAATGCTAGAAGACCTCCTTAAGGGAGCAATGGGTGGTGGGGAAAGCATACCATTCGAGTCGGAGAGATCCGCTTCCGAATTCGAGTGATCCGGTACGGGAGTAACATCTTCAGGAGTTGGGGCAAGAGTAGACGAGGGACTTGGCACATTTGGCATAGGAACGGCACAGTACTGGACCTCTGCTGTCGTCTTCTGTACACTTGGAGCTCTTTTTCCCTTGTCTGCTTCTCTCCTTGCGTAATATATGTATCGTCTTCTTCATCCTCCGTATCGGTATTACTGATGCTTTCTCCTCTTTTCTCAACAACAGGACAATGTACCGATCCGACGACCACGCTTGGACGTATTATCTCTCCCTCACGGCTAACACCCGTTGTGTTAGGTGTGTTTCCAAATGCGGAGCCCTCATCTGAACCATAATATGGTTCCACCTCTCTGAATGTAACGTCCATGCTTACAAACAGCTTCCGTCCACCGGGCTCTAGCATACATAACCCTTCTATGTCCCGGTGTACCCAACAAAGACACACTTTACTGCTTTAGGATCTAGCTTACCAACTCCAGGTCTGTTATCATGGACAAAGCATACACATCCAAATACTTTCGGAGGAACGGTGTATGCAGTTGTCCCCGTGAGCATTTCCAACGGCGTCTTCCAGTCCAGCAATTGAGAGGGCATCCTGTTGATGAGATAAGAGGCTGTCAAGACAGCCTGCCCCCACAAGTATTTAGACACATTCATAGCTAGCATCATCGTCTGAGCTACTTCCAGCAGGTGCCTGTTCTTTCGTTCTGCAACACCATTTTGAGCCGATATATATGCACAAGAGGTTTGATGCAGTATACCATGAGAGGATAAATATGCAGCAAACCTCATATGGATATATTCCGTCCCATTATCCGACCGAAAACACTTAACACGAGCATTATATTGTGTCTTTACGCGTTGATGGAAGCTTTGAAATACTTCAAAAATGTCACTTTTATTCTTCAGTAGGTAGACCCACGTTACGCGGGTAGAGCAATCAATAAAAGTGACAAACCATCTATAACCGTTAACATCGGTTGTAGGACAAGGACCCCACACATCTGAATGAATCATATCAAAAACAGCAGTACATCGATGCCCAGAACTCATATAGGAGCTTCTGGTATGTTTTTCCAACTCACAAACATCACAAACTAACAACTCTTTATTCGATTTTTGATATAAGGATGGAAACATGCGACTAATAACAGAAAAGGAAGAATGTCCTACACGCTGATGATGTAGAAGTAGCTCGGCTTCGACACTTCGACTTCGGACTTCTGGTTGTGTGTCTACAACCAATGATGCCAGTGCTCTGTCCAGACCGTTCTTGTCCAAGTACCATAGACCCTTATGCCATGTGCCAGTGCCCAGTCGTCTCCCCGTTCCCTTCTCCTGAAAGATTACCTTAGGAATATCAAAGAAAACAGTACAATTTAGATCAAGGATAATGGCGCTAATGGATATAAGATTGACAGGGAAGGAAGGAGCATGTAAGACATTAGATAGAGTGATGAAAGGAGTGCAATCAATAGTGCCTTTACTCATAACAGGCCTGGAGGTACCATCAGCAGTCTGAATGCTTTCTGGCTGCGTTAGGTTAGAGTATTCCCGGAACTCACCTCGGGACCCCGTGACATGGCGGGATGCCCCAGAGTCCATAATCCAGACTGGCTGAGAGACAGATGCAAGAGCACACGGAGGTATACTGTCACTGGTTTGGGAAAAGTAAGTACAGTAATCTCCTGAGGTGGGCAGCACCTCAGAATTGACTTGTCGTTCACCAGAACCAATCTTTGAGCCCCGCAGTTTCGCAAGAACTTCTCTCTCAAATGGAGTTATGTCCGCCAGCTGATTGTCCCGGCCTTCATCCGTCAGATTCGCCGTGTTGCCTCCAGAGTAAGTGCCCCTTCCACCAGTGTAGCTGCCTCGACCACCTCGTCGTCCACCCCGACCACGGCCCCGACCATGCGAGGAAATCCATGCTGGTTTTGGGCAAAAGCGGATGTAATGCCCTGTGTCACCACAGTTGTGGCAAACGCCTCCTGCAGAAGGAGGCTGGTTGAAAGCAGCAAGTGCAGATGTGGCAACTCCGACTTGCTCCCCCTGGGAGATATTCCTGGTGGGCATCAGCTTCAACCGTGCTTCTTCTTGTGCCATGGCAGCTATGGCATTTTCTAAGGTCGGCAGCTTCGGTTGTGCAAGAAGTACATTCCTCCGTTGCTTAAATGCAGGGTTGAGCCCCTTCAAAAACTTCATCATCCGTTGCCGCGAGATATAATCCAAAAATTTCTGGAAATATTTTGCGAAGGCCGGTTCAACCTGAGCATCCTCCATTCCAAGAGGATCATAATGGTCAAGATCAGACCAGTACTTCTTCAACAAGACGGCGTACTCAGATATGGTACGATCGTCTTGGACTACCCGATCGAGTTCATCCTGCAGTTGGAAGACTCGCATTGGGTTACCTGAACCGGAGTACATATCTTTCAATGTTCTCCAGATATCAGCAGCTCCCTCCATTGCTTCAACATTACCCGACACTTGATCGGTTAAAGAGGCTGTCAACCAACCAGCCACGACATTGTTGACAATCTTCCATACAGCAAACTCCTTCGAGGAGTAATCGACCGAGGCCTTGGTGTGGCCATCTACATAGCCAACCAAGTCACGTCCCTTCAGCGTCCGTATCGCCTGCCGCGACCATTTTAAGTAGTTAGTCGTGCCTTCCAGCGTCGTCTCCAGTTTGTCCAACTTTCCCATTTTATACGGTGACGGATCCACATCAGTATGGGTCACGCGTGAGGTTGCCTCCGGTAATCTCTTGGTCAGGAGATCCTCGACCAGGGCCTTCATCTCTTCTGCTGTCAACTTCCCATAGATGGAATCCATGGTTTCTGCAACTGTAATCAGTGAGGTTTTGTTGTTTCCTGAGTCATCTTCGTTTGCTTCGTCTTCGTCTTAGTCAGCAATCTGCTGTGAATCCTGATCTCAGGTAGCGTCTTCGTCAACTGTATATTCTGACAGTTGAGATAGAGATCAGGGGGGAAACAACAAACTAGCTTCCTCACTGATATGTTGGAGTGTATGCGACCAACTAGAACCGCGTCATTATGACGTGTTCGGACAGCCCAAGCTTAGTTGTGCCTCCTTGCATGGCGAAGTATGCAGCACTCCGCAACAGAAATCCTAGAAGGATTCTGAGTGTACGAAAATCTAAAGAGATTTCGTAACAGAAGCAAGACGAAAATCCAAAAAGATTTCGTATGCGTAGCAGTAGGTCTTCTAAAAAGAAGATACTGAGTCTCGAAGGCAACAATAGTCTTCTAAAAAGAAGGTACTGATTCTCGAAGGCAACTGCAGTAGATCTTCTAAAAAGAAGGTACTGATTTTTTTCTTTTTTTTTTGGCGGCTAGGGTTAGGGTTAGGATTTTGATGGGGTTGCTAGGGCTAGGGTTAGGGTTTCCATGTCGAGAGTGGGAGAGGGAGGAAGGGGGGGTACTGCTGAGAGGGAGGAAGGGGGGCGGGGTACTGCTGGATGGGGGGCGGGGTGCGGCTGGATGGGGGGGGGGCGGGGGGGGGGGGGGGGGGTCTGGAGGAGGGGGGCGGGAGGCTGCTGGGGTTCGGCAGGAGTGGTGGAGCGGGAGGGGGGGGGGTCGGGCTGCTTCGGGGGGGGGGGGGGGGGGGGGTTCGGGCTAGGGCTGCTGGAGCTCGGGAAGGGGTCGACTAGGTCGGGATGGGGGGGGGGGGGGGTTTGGCTAGAGAGAGAGAGAATTTTGTTTTTGTTTTTTTTTTTGTGGAGAGAGAGAGTTATGGCTCTGATACCATGTAGAAAATAATAGTTGGATTATTTTATTAATGGACTACTTCACTACTTATAGGGAGTCTAGCTCCTCTACATACTACATATTTCGATGTGGGACTAAAGTCCCTTATTGATTCTCAACAAACCCTCACTTAGGCTTACTGCTACCTATACTCTTGATGTCTTAGTGTTTCCCTTGGTTATCTACGCCAACTGACCCACGAATTGATGCACATGTTTTTCCTAATTCCTGTTATGGCCTGCAGGAACTTGGTATTCTATAATGTACTCACAAACCCACACAAGTCTATTCGCTATTACAAATTCCAACCCAAGTCTAAATACTCATCGCCCGATACTCAACCCGATTACTGATACTATAACCCTGTCTCTGTTGAAAACCGTATATTCTCAAACTCCTTCTTCTGTTGCACATGGCATCTACTCTAGTCTACTCGAACTAGCTCGCCCAGGTATCCCTTTATGTATCATGCCTTTCATAGATATCCTAACATCTCTACTTACGATACATGCATGAACCGACACATCCAAGGAAAAATACTAACTCTAATGCCTACATTATGTCGCTTCCACTGGGTATTTCATCTGTACTCAGATATTACATATGATACTCCTCCTGTGCATACTTGTACCTGATACCATGTGCATATGTTGACAGCTGCTCTTACAACAGATGTGCATACTGCTCACATAGCCATTGCAACCTGTGGTTGCATAACCTATCACACACACAACTATTGGTTCAGGAAACACTGCAACTAGACTATGGCCGCTCTATTCTCTTACACAGGTAATTCCCAAGCGGTGCCAATATTCTCTGTCTGCCTTATGTGCAGGGATCTCTGTTACCCTTCCTGTCCATATAGTTATTACTGCTATTTGGTACTCCCTCATCCCGTCTACATTCAGTCATAAGTTGTACATTACCTAGCCTATACTGGATATAAAGACCACATATAACTACATCCCCTGTGCATTACTACCCCGTGGTAAATCAGCATATTGCTGTGTCTCCTTAATTCTTGCAGACACCTGCTGGCTTCTCGGTTGTACTGACACGGTTCATCAGGATATCCTACAACTGGTCTTGGTAGGTTGCCTAAAAGCTTGCATATTCCTAACTCGACATTGGTGTTGTATGTGGGTATCGTGCATTCCGTTATGGTAATCTCTGATACTCAAAATGACACGACTTCCTACCGATACCATGTTGGTACCTTTCGATACATGACACCAATTTCTCCTTTACGTCTCCGACTAGGTTCTTTTTTTTAGGAGTTCTAACGAATACTATGCAACTTGGTTCATTACTGGCTTACAAAAACATGAAAAAGGGTTCGAGTGTTACCTGTTTTGGTACCGAGATGGTCGATGTCGAAGGGAAATTCCAAACTCTGTGCACCTCTTGCCAATACCTTCTCGAATCCTCAGGAATCACGAACTCAAAGGGGCTCAGGAAGATTAGGGTTTTGCAAAAAGGCCAAGGGGGTCGACTGCCTCTTCTTATATAATCTAACTCTGGATATAGCCGAATCCTCCAGGGATGGAGAAGGATTAATTCGAGTTTAAATCGAACTCGAAGCCACAGGGTTTGAAATTGCATTCGATTCTTATCCGATTGTTGTTGGGGAAAATTATAGGTAAGGGAAATCTGATTTGAAATCAGATTTGTATTGTCGTTTGATGATAGAATTGAATTCGGGCTTCGATAGAATTTCGATTGGCTAAGGATTGGCAGAGATCTCTTACTCTAATCTGTTCGTTCAAATAGAGGCTCTATTCGGGTCGACCGTTTAGGGAATTTAAATTTGAATTCGAAAACTGCAATTAAGCCCCTCTAACAATCTAATTTTTTACCAACCCCTCTTCTAATGCTATGTTCATTATACATATATATATATTCCCTATAAATAACTTCTAGAAATTAATTTAAAAATATCAAAATCATTATCTCATGTCAAGTAATAAAAAAAATATTTTTTAAAAATCAGAACGGGGGTTTACACTCTGGCTGGCCTCGCAGCCTCATTGGCTGCACCAGTCGGGACTCAAGACTTCATTACAGTGGTGGGTTGGGATTTGGCTTGTCCCAGAACAATCTGTGCATGCGGACAACTCATGCCATGGCTAAAGATACCAACATTAACGTCAGAGACTGGAGATTCCCGTTCATCGACTTTGCCGTCTACGGAATCCTCCCAGAAGACCCGAAGGAGGCAGTCTCAGTCAGAAGGCGTTTCCTCCGGTTTTATTACGATACGGCCACTAAAATGCTGTACCGACGATCGTACGATGGACTTCTCCTCCGATGTCTATCAAACGAAGAAGCTGCTGAAGCCCTTTGAGAAGCTCATGACAGAACATGCAGAGCTCATCAACCAGGTCCTAAGCTACAGGATCGACTCCGACGTATGGGCTACCGCTGGCCCACCATGATGGCTGATGCTGTTGAGTAGGCAAAGAAATGTCGTGCTTGCCAGCTACACGCCGACTTCATCTACAGGTCGTCAGAGACTCTACATCCTACGGTCGCCTCCTGGCCATTCGAAGCATGGGGCATGGACATAGTGGGACCTATCACCCCTCCCTCATCCAGAGGATACCGCTTTATCCTTGCAATCACCGACTACTTCTGTAAGTGGACAGAAGCAGTGCCACTGACGGAAGTGAAAAGCTCAAAGGTGATCAGCTTCATCAAGCATCATGTCATCTACCGTATTGGGGTACCTCGGAGGATCATCCACGACAACGGTCCACAATTCATCAGCCATGCATTCAGTAGATTCTGTGACAAAAATTGTATTCAGAATGTGGAATCAACTGCCTACAATCCGGCAGCAAACGGATTGGCTGAAGCTTTTAATAAAACCATCGTCAAGCTACTCAAAAAAGTCGTGTCGTCCAACAAGTGCGACTGGGATGAGAAGCTCGGTGAATGCCTTTGGGCCTATCGCACAACGGTACGGACCCCGACAGGAAACACACCGTTCTCCTTGGTCTATGGGAGCGAAGCGGTATGGTCGCTGGAAATCCAGATACCCTCATTCCGAGTGGCGATCACGAATCAGCTGACAGAAGAAGACAATCAACGTCGCCGTCTGCAAGAGTTAGAAGCGTTGGACGAAAAACGCCTCTTGGCTCAACAGCGCATCGAACTTTACCAAGCCCGCATCTCACAGGCTTTCAACAAAAGGGTCAAACAGAGGACTTTTCAAGTAGGTGACTTGGTTCTGGCAGTCAGAAGACCGATGGTAATGACTCACAAGACACCAAAAAAGTTCGAACCCAAGTGGGAAGGACACTTCGTCATAGAGACGGTATACTCAAACGATACTTATCGTCTCGCTCAACCTTATGGGACTTGTTCAGATGCCCATCGACAAGTTCCTGAAGAAGTACTATTCTTGACACCCGTCAAAAATGTACTACCCTCTCCCCAGAAGAGAGAATTTCATGAACTTGACAAAACCAGGTTCACACCCTTTCTTTGACAATCATGTGCTTCTGGAATCTAGTTGTTCCGTTGCATCCCCAGTAAAAGAACAACCATGTCCATATCACCTCTGAGTTGCTTCTTTACACCTTATTAAGTAGGATTTACACTACGTAAGATCATGCTCGTTACTATGTTTACCATGTCCACATTACCTTTGAGTAAGCATCCCGTACAACAATTCCCGAGTTGTTGCACATCACCCATAGAACATCCACGTCCATATCACCTCTGAGTTATTCTATAAATCCTCACATAGTTCACTCCTACCACGTCTATATCACCTCTGAGTAGAAAAACTCCACCATTTAGCCCCATATTTACCATGTCCACATTACCTTTGAGTAAATATGTCGGTCCTCTCTATCAACTTATCATCCATACCTAACACCAAGGTACGCCAAGGATGATAAGTCTACATAAAATTCCAGCGGAATTATCCCATATTCACCACGTCCATACTACCTCTGAATGAATGTGTCGGTGTCCTCCATGAGTAACTTATTATCTGTACCTAACCAAGGTGCGCAAAAGATAATAGGTCCACCAAAAATCACAAAATTCATCATGAACAAAGCAAAAGGTTCCTAATTTCTTCATTTAAGTATGAAGTAAAGGATTACATCGACATCAAAAAGAAGCAAAAACTGCATCGTCGGATCTCAAAGAAAAGCTAAAGACAGACAGAAACACTAAGACAAAATAGGGACATTAACTTTATTCATATTCCCGGAAACGACGATTGCAAGGCAACCTACGAATCCTCACAGCCAGTGATCATAGTTGCGTTGAGGCATATACCATTCCCTCGACAATTTCGCATATGAAAGCTCTATCTGATTAAGGTCCTCGGCAGGGGCAGGAGGATCAGAACTCCCGGTGCTACTACCCTCTGGCAGCGGCTCCTCCTTAACGACAAACTTCGATCTTGAGAGTAATCTCTTCCCTGATGGTCACCGGTTCTTCTTTGACTTTGACCTTTGGGATCACCTCCTCCTTAATGGTCACCGGCTCTTGTTTAATGAGAGGAGTCCATATCTCCTCCTTCACGATAGCCTCTGCCTTCGGATTGGATACTGCAACAGGATCAAAGAAAAGTTAGCAAAAGGCTTAGAAGCTCAAAGAGGAAGCATCTGAGGCGCATCAACAAAATCTGGCGCATCAAACTGGGTCGAAACCCGTACGCACAGATGGAGCCTCATCAAAAACGCACATAATCAGTATCCATACGCGTCAGCAAAAGGAGCTTCGGCGCATCATCAGGACCTAAGTCCATGCGCGTCAGCAGAAGGAGCTTCGGCGCATCATCAGGACCTAAGTCCATGCGCATCAGTAAAGGGAATCCTAGATGTGTCAATGGGGATGCGACTCATCTTGGTCACATCCACACGTCCCTAGCAGTAGTGCAATGGAGCGAAGACACCAAGGCCAGAGAGTACCCACCGATTACTTCCGGCCGTACATCGGCGTGCGTCACCATAACGACGGGGGCGTCCTCCGTGTCGACCTCCACTGGTTCCTTGCCCTTGCCCTTGCCTCGGCCAACACCGCCTCGGGGAGTCTTGGGAGCTCTCTCTCCAACGAAGAAAAAGGAGGGAATGCTCTGAAGAAGACAATGCACAGAGGCCTTACAACAAAACACTCGAAGATGATTGCATCATATCGCCTTGTCGTACCATACTCTATCCGACAAATCACCTTGTAAAGGAGCACTAGGAGATAAATTAATAACATAAGCAACAATGTTGAGACCCTCATCCCAATTACTATTCGATAAGCTTGCTTCTGACAGCAAACATCGTATCTTCTCCATCTGTGTCCTATTTATACGCTCCGCTACACCATTGAGTTGAGGTGTCTTTGACAGAGTTTTCTATTGTCGAATCCCTTGCTCATTGCAGTAAAAATCAAAGAGACCAATGTATTCTCCACCATTGTCGGACCGAAGATACTTCAACTTTTTGTCCATCTCTCTTTCAACAGAGGCCTGAAACTCTTTGAAAATATGTAGTACCTGATCATTAGTCTTTATAGTATAAACCTAAACTTTCCTAGAACAGTTAATAAAAGTTATAAAATAAAAAGCAGCACAAATAGTTTTTACGTTCATTGGACCGCAGACATCCGACTGAACTAACTCGAGCAACGCCGCCTTCCTTAGAGATGGATGACTTTGAGAAGATACCCGTTTTTGCTTTCTATGCATGTAGTGCGTGCATCTCTCTAATTTTGTAGAGTTGAGCTCTAGAATCACTTTCTTGCTCAATAAGTATCTCATTTTTTTCTTTTGCTGATATGACTAAGCCACCTGTGTCATAACTTGGTAGACGCATCACTGACTCCGTTCATCTCCTGTGCCCTTTGTGCGCTGCCTTTAATATAATAGAGACCAGACTTCTTGCTTCCTCTGACAATCACTATCGAACATCTGGAAGCTTCCACGGATAGTTCCCAAGGATATTGAAGAATCTCTTATCATCTAACCTTCCAACCGGCACTATGTTGAAACGGATATCGGGGACATGATAAACACTTCTGAGCGCAAGAGTTGTTTATGTATTTGTCTTTAAATGCACATCTCCAATAGCAACAACTTTTGACACATTTTCATTATCCATCTTCAACACTCCGCAGTCTCTTGTTGTGTATGTGGCGAATAGTATCTTATATCTTGTTTTAAGATACGTGCGTTGAAGCCCCTGAGTCCACCAGTCAAAAACTATCATAGTAGGTGAGGTTCATAACAACCTCATCACCATAATAACCACATTACCTCCATGTGCTGAGGCGGCCGTTGTTGTGTTCTCACTTTGCTTTTCCTTGTCGCATTTCTTCTCTCTCTCTTTCAAGCGAAACCGTTTCGCTTGATATGGCCCTTTTTGCCACAATGGTAGTTCTCGGAGTCCTCGTACCGACCCTTGGACTTGTACCTTCTCTTGTCTCTACCAACTTCCAAACCCTTGCTTTCACTCTTGCCATGACTCTCTGAAACAAGTGCCTCTAAGTGAGATCTATATGAAGTATCCTGAGGTTTTCTCCGCATCTCTTCATTTAACACCCTTCGCTTGGCGAACTCCATACTAACCACGCCTTCTAGAGTAGAAGCGATTATGAACACTCATACGGTCTTCCACGAGTTTGGTAATATACACAACCACATTCCCTGAACTTCGTCATTGAACTCCACTCAGAGGATAACTTGTTAACAATGTTCTGGAACTCACTCATGTGATCCGTAATGGATGAACCATCATTGTACCTCATACCCATCATTTGTCGGATCATGAACAACTTGTTTATCCAGGATTTCTTCGCGTACAAGGACTCCAACTTCTCCCATAATGTCCTTGTGTGCTCGATCTTGGCGATGTGATTATACACATTATCGTCTACGACATGCCTGATATACCTACGTACCTGTATGTGCTCGAACTTCCGATACTCATCGAATTTATCACTGGACTTCTAGGAAGCAAATACCGGAAGATGCAGCTTCTGGACGAACAACAAATCCTTTATCTTGTTCCGTCAATAGTGGTAGTTAGAACCGTTCAGTTTTACCATGTGCACCAGTTTTGCGTCCATCTCTTCTACTTGGTTTCACTGTCAATTCTGACACTTGAATCCAAAGCTCTGATACTACTATGTTGGGAATGAAGGACGGAAACCGTTCTCCCAAACAAAGAGACTGCGAGATAATCAAAGTAAATCGCACGACAGTCAACTTGCCAAATCATAGATAAAGCCAAATGCAAACACAATTTTTTTTGACGTAGAAAGCTCCCGTGGGAAAAACCATAGCATGATTGGAGTCCAACCCTGAAAAAGCCTTCACTAATGAAATAGAAGATTACACTACTACAAACTTTTTCACCGATCCAACTGGATCACCACAACTACTTGGAACAATGAAAACATATTACACGACCACCAAAGAACAAAAACGATGAGAAATATTATCCGAAAACTGTCTCTCTTTGATGTAGCCGTCACTCTCTCTCTCAAAAAGTTGTAAATTTGATTTTTCACATGTGGATTTGTGTTAGGAAGAAGTTGTGTAAATAGCCCCCTCAATCCCGCAACAAATTTGGACCATTGATGCGATCTAACGCTGTAAATAAGATATTCAATTTCAGTCCAATTTATACCTACAGATCGGTATATCAGCGGTTTCGAGCCCCAAAAAGGTTATGGAACAAAACATGTACAAATATTGGCGGTACACCGACGAAATTCTAAGTCGAAACTGGAACGAACAGTAGCAAAAAAAAGCTACAATATCGGTATACCGGCGATATACTGCGGCTGTTCTGTTTTCCAAAATAAATGCTAAAAAATCTCCTTCTTCATTGCCTCCAACTTTCCGAGCTTCTCGAATGCACGAATGACGCTCATCCACTCCGGAATATTCTCCACAGAGATTTGGAACCCTACCTAACACCAACACTATGTTCTGTTATAGAGATCAAAAGAGTTACAAGCACATGGATATGGATACCAGCATGGTGCATACACGGTGAACTGACATGAAATTTGTGTATTTTGGAATGTTTGTGACGTATCTGATACATGTCCAGTATAGCGACACGGACATAACACCGATTTTTGGATTGTCTTTGCTCCCTGGGTTACTAGTATAGCGACACGGACACTGGAAAGAGATGTTTGATTTATATTTCTGGAACATACTCTTGAAGTTCTCAAGGTCATGGACAAGCCTAAACTCTCAAGCATGTACCTTCTGGGAAAAAAGCTACTAACATGTCTTTACTCTCTATGAAGCAATTTGCTATGCTTCTATCAGTCTATTGCTAATATTATGAGGAAATAACCTTGAATAGAGCTGACTTAAAGAGAGTAACCTATGCAGCCTAATCCAGAAATTGGAGAATGAGGCTTTGTTGTTATTGTACTACCAAGTGCAAAGTAATTCTTTTCGCCTTGATGTATGTAATATCCTTTATCATGCTGTCAACTGATAGTGTCTTTGAATCTACAATGACTAGTCTAATGAGCAACTGATTGATGGAAGATGGAAAACAAGTGTTATTGTAGAAAACTTCAATTATTTGCATCATGAACAGAGCTAGTCTGCTGCTTTTGTTGTGAGGTTTGTGGGTTCCATACCTATGTTGCAAGGACAGAAATACGAAACGATACATACACGACCACACGGACACCATTGTTTCTGGACTATCTAGTGTATTTGGAATGTGGTGTACGATACATGTCCGACACAACAGAGACACTGCATCCATTTTCAGACTCTTTGTATATCCTAGTCCATTACATTAGTTAGTTTTCGTTAAGCCATTCATATGATGTGCTTCATACAATTCTCCTCCACGGATAACCTAACCCTGTAATATGTCCATCGTCTCATAGTGTAGCTGTATCCCCAATCTCCATTGATTGTTGGCTGTCCATAATTTAAATATGATGGATCTTTATTCAAAATAAATCACAAGGAAACCTCTCACCGTAAAGTTACATGTTAAAAAATAATATTAATAACAACTGCTGTAGAAAATACCCCCACATCTATCTACATCTTAACCATGGAGGGAACCAGGATACACTAATTATTTCAGAATTTTGATAATACATAGACCTTCATTAATTTCATTAAGGAGAAATCATATTATAGATAATATAACTTGACCATAAAGATTCCATAACCAGCCCATATAACTTGTTAATCAAATAGAGTGCATTAAGTTAATGACTTCGACTAAAATGTAAAAACTAACTTGATACTTTGTTTTGTACTTCCCTATGCATCTCAAGCTTGTGTATTGATATGATGCAACAAATCTCGGTACATTAAAGGCCCTCCTAAAATAATATTAATCTTTCACATTTGATACTTTTTAACAATAAAGACTTCAATTGCTTGATAAAAACTAAATTCTGAACTCCTATCTAACACTTACGAAAAGACTTCAGCTATGAAGTAGCATGTATTGTTCTCTCTGTGTCAGACATGACATGGAAACTCAAAAATATGTACTGTATCTTGTTGTTTCTGTGTTGAATGTCACATGAATACCTCAAAAGACAATCATACAGAGTGGTATCATATTCATGTGAACATATCTATAAAATCTTTGTTTTGTGTCAGTGCAAATAGAGCTCTAGAAACAACAGGGCATTTCTAGTGTTGGAATATGAAAACGGAAAAATCAGAGAGGTGGCATGGGAAATAAATAAATTAGTGAAGATGTAAAACCTTAAAAGTTTCCGTAGAATTGCGTGTTCGTCAAAAGATTTCATATTAGACACTATTGTAGCCTTAAACCAACATGGACTTTTAATAGACAAGAAAACCCTAGTTGAATAT